>OZ038394.1:32231131-32413631 GCA_964036045.1 Eutreptiella sp. 'Long Island Sound 2002' | reverse complement strand
TTCTTGAAGCCGAAGTCCATCATGGACCATATGTGGTGCGACAATTCATACAGCTCCTCCTCCTCCTCCTCCTCCTCCTCCTCCTCAGCCTTGTCTAAGGCAACTCCCAGGGTCAGGCGCTCTCGCCCATTGCAGAGTGTCGGGAAGAGGGACCAAGTGTTTAGTTGGGACCCAAGGAAGAGGCAGGCAACCACCCCATATGATTCTGATAGCTCATCAAGTGAGGGTGAGTTGTTTAAAAAGGGTCTGATCACCGATCATTTCTAGGTATGGAAATTTTTTGCGAACATTTTTTGTCCAAACTGCTTTGCAGCCGGTTTTAGAGCCACCCCTGGTCCTCAATGCACGGAGGCTCATTTCCTCAAGGACTCCTGGACATTCAATTGGCGCGGGCTAGAGTCCCCTGGCTGGAGGCCATACCCAGAGAAGCTTTTTGACCAGGTCCCCTGAAGCCCCAAAGGATGGCCCAAGGTGGCGCTGGACCCCAATTTCCAGAAGAAGTGAAAAATGGTATTTTTGCGATCACCCATCTTTTGCCTTCAACAATTCACAGGAGTTGGTGGACAAGGAAGCAACGGAGATCGACGAATTGGTGCACAGCACCCAAATGGCCCGGAGCGCAGGGTTGTCGACATTGATCTCACCCCTGTCCAACAGCAGCACTCCAACACCCGGGGGACGCACTCCGACTCGAACTCCTGTCCCTGTGGAGTAAGCCTTACGCCTCCCGTGCAGAGGTGCTGGCCGCACAAGTTACAACTCCACCCCTCTTCTTTTCACATTTGATCCTCAGTTTCCTGCAGAGCCACAGCTGATGCACCTGCTAAGCTAAATTCCCTGTAGTGCATGGTCACCATGGCCCTCCGAAAGGTATGACACCTGTCTGCTCCTGAGTAATTGTCACAATATACCCTTCGGGTCGGCCCAGGCCCCCATTCGCATGACAGGCTCCCTGCCAGTGCAGGCCCTGTGCACCCCTGGCCTGCGCTTGGGGCTTCGAAGCCCCTGAGGTCGAGGGATGGAAAGTTAGCAGCCAGAAGAGCTGCCCTGCCTGCTCTGACCATGATGACCTACATTTCTTTTCCTGTGGTCCATCACTCCTGCAATGTTGGTTTTACCCTGGCAGCACCTACCCCACCCCACCCCCCTTTCCTCTTCTTGTGTTGATCCCGTCTCAAATTCACCCCTCTTGCCCAGGCCTTTATCCAGCCCCCCACTGTCTTTGTGTCTTTGTTTGTCATTTCCCACTCAGTCTCTTTACATCCATTAGGTATTGCATCCACATCACCGTTCCACCCTGCAATCCCGTTGTCTGGTGATGAGTCCCCAACGTCCCCTTTCTGTGCCCTCCACTTTTGGTCCCCCAGGTCCACCTCCTTCAAATCAAGTGCTGCCGTCAGGCCCTACACCCCACCACACCCCACTTTTAACCTCCTTAAATCCAAGTGTTAGCACCGCTCCATTCAGCATTTGAATGACGATGACCATAGTGCACCTTTGGTCCTGGTCCAGCGAAAGGTGTGGAACCCAAAGATGGGTTTGTATAGATTTTACCACTGCCCACGAAAGCTCTGCTTGCCCCAAAAGTAATGTGGTTGGCATCCGTGGAAGCCCAGCCGTGGGCTGCATGTGGCACCAAACAGTTCCCATGCTCAGGCACATTCCCCCTGACCAGTGCCAAGGCGTTGCTCACCCCCCCTGCATGGCGAGTGCTTTCATGCTTTTGCTTTTCAGACCAGATTGGGTTTGTGCTGTGCAAAGGACACTCGTCTATGGAATTGCCAGCCCTTGTCTGAAAGATTCAGGTACATTTTCAGGAACAGATTCGGGTTCGCATTTTGATATGCTGATAGCACAGAACGTGGTACGTTGGCTGTGCACAGTGAACAAATCATGATGTCGTCACATCTTTCGCTGCCACTTTTGAGCACTGCCTAGCCCTGCTGTTCTGCGATTGATGCCCCTGATCACCTAAGATGTTGTTAAATCAACTGCTGGGTGTACAGGCATTTTTTGTGGAAATGAGACGGTGCAGTAGTTTTGACCATTGCCTGCCAGCCCTCGAACCCTTTAGGAGTTGACTACTTTCGAGCCAGTTTTGGCAGAATTGGCTAATTGATGTGCAGTCTGTGGCATTCATATTTTTTGGCAATTTTGGGCCCTGCACCTGCATTGTGGGCTCTTTGTTGCACTGAAAAATGATTGTGCTCCATTGTTTACGTTTGTATTTTCTCTTGTCATGGTGCCCCCGAAGGCTCCTCTAATCTTTTTACCTTGCTTTCCACTGTGCGCAGTGGTTGCCCCTCTTTGTTGTCTGCATGTCAGGGGCCAGAGGTTGCCCATACATGTGTTCACATTAAAGTACACATCTGACAATCTCGTGATTGGTTGCATTTTCTGTGTAGTTCCAAAATTCGTAAGCGGCAGGGTTTTGGGATGTGGTTTTTGGGTGTTGCAGGTTGTCTTGTTTTCGGCTAGTGGAAGAAACAATATAGCAACAATGGGGTTCTGCAAGTCAGGTTTGGTGTGGATTTAGAAGGCCCTCACCATATGTAGAAGAACCTCTAACCAATGGCAGGGGTATTGGGTCCAAACTCTGGGTACCCCCAGTTGACCTCCCTCTGCACTCTTGCTGGTGAGGTATTAGCTATTTGCAGGTATGCATGTGTTGTCATCTGAACATTTTCAAAATTTCGATTTTTCTGAAACATGTCTGTCGCTTGGGATGGGTTTCGGTGATAACGTGGGTAGTCTAGCACTCATGGGGACCCATGTAGTGGTTGCTAGACCAAACCAAAAAATGTCCTCCTCGTTGATTTTTGATAGGCTGTTGGTGATGCTGAATTTTGCAGAAGATTCATGGCTACATAAATTTTGTGCCTCCGATTATGTGGAAGTATTGATCAAGGGAACAACATACCAAATGTACCAGGGCCACCCAGCATTGCCCAAGTTGCTCAAATGTCAGCATTGAGCGCAAACAGAAATGCAAGAGAAGGAGCAAAAGAGCAAGAGAAGGGTTGATGCATGGAATGGTGATCATGATGGGTTGTATGTAGATTTTCAGTACAATTTTGTAAAATCATTTCTGACCACGAAACCCATCACCCAATGAATGGCCTTCACTAGACCCCTCCCCCCTCCATGTCGAGCTCTGTTTTTGAGCTGGGCTGGTGGGAGGGTCAAAGAATAACCACTTTGGGTCGAAAATCGCAAGTGTTTTGGTTTCTTTGATTTTGAGCTGAAAAAAGTGTTTTGGTGTGATCGGCAATTTTGATGATTCTGTGGTACCCATATTGGGGGGTGCAACTGAGGATGTCGTGACATTGCACACATATACAGATACAAAAGGACATTTTATGTAGCTTTTCACCCCACGTAGGGCCCGTCATGGCCTGTGTGAAAGATGAAAAATAACTGTGCCAGCACGTGGATTTCAAAGATTTTGAAGTTTTGCACATCGTTGATAGCGCTAAAGGCAAAGAAACTCTCTAGGGCCTTTTGCCATCGTATGATGTGAAGTATTAACCATCGCAAAACATATATGTCAATTTTGGATGCATTGGACGCTTGGGCTTTTTACAATTTTAAAGGAAGCACTCGAAATGCCCTACCCAAGGACGATAACCAGACCCATCGGGTTTGACTTGGAGATGATCCGGGTTGTGAAAAGGGCATCCTCCATGAGCAACATAGTCTATAATGTATCATTGATCCCGAGGTATGGCTCTGTGACCAAGAGCCCGTGAAGACCTTTCATAAGGGCCCGCCTCCTGAAAAAGCGAAACTAAAACAATGGTGGACATACCTGAGTCAGTTGAGGTTGACCGTCCATCATATACCAGGTATAAAAAACGAGATGGCTGACTACATCTCGCGTAATAACTTCGACGCCCTCTTAGGCGAGAGCTCTGAAGCGTTGGCCAAAGAGGCGTTCCAATGTATGGATGTCCAGCTGGGCCTATCCATGCGTACGGCAGGTGTACTGGAGGGCTGGAGTCTGAGAGACTACCACGCTGAGTACCAATGTGTACTCAGTACCCTCAGTGATGGCCTAGAGGCACGCCTTATAGATGGCGACCGCTGGTATAAAGATAACCAATACCTATACTATGAGGACCGCATAGTTGTGCCTGAGGCACGACTGGACGGCTGTCTGCAGTGGGCACACCACAGTTCCGGGCACACAGGGTGCAACCGGTCTGCTGACTTCTTCAATGAGCGTTTCTACTGCCCACTGACCCCGTCTGAACTACGTGCCCGTATGCAGTCCATAGTGGACTCCTGTGGCTGTCACGCCAGCAAACAGAGTGACTCACGTGACAGGGGACTGGTCTCCAGTCTCCCTATACCCTACTATGCTAACTCCTTGTTGTACGCGGATTTCATCCACGGCCTGCCTAAGTTTGGTGGCTATGACAGCTGTTTGGTAGTCACCTGTGGTCTAACCCGCTTCACACGTGCTTTCCCCTGCAACAAGAAGATCACAGGAGAGCAGACTGTGAAGATCCTGGTGCAGGAGTGGTTTGAGCCCTATGGGGCGCCTAAGGAGATCCACTCCGATGAAGATGTACGCATCCGGAGTGATACCGGATGGTACAAGCGAGTGCTGGACGCCCTGAACGTCCAGGTAACCACAGGTGTACCTTACACGCACACGCCTAACCCTCTTTGCGAGAGACAGAACCGTGTGGTGGAGCAGAATCTGAGGATTCTGATGAAAAGGGAGCGCACCAAAGATTGGGTACGCATGTTGCCCTGGGCCATTCTGGCCATGAACGCCCAACAGAGTTCCTCTACCGGCTATACCCCCCACGAACTGTTCCATGGGGGGCATCCTGCGTGGTTTTTCAAGTCCTCTTTCCCCGAGGACTATAAGAGCCCAGTTGGGGACTGGCTGGAGCACCGGCAGGACCTGGCTAACAGGGCTAGAGCTAACCTGAAACGCGTTCGTGAACGGGAGCTAACCCGGCGTAACCGCACGAGAGGTCCTGCCAGTTTCAAGGTAGGAGACCTGGTGCTTGTACACCACTCGCGTTTGCCCACATGGCCCCGCAACTGTTTGCAGGACCCCTACTTTGGGCCCTATCGTATTATAAGAATGGATGGATCCAGGATCCATGTCAGGTGCAGCCACCGTCTAGGTGGGGAGCTGTTGTGTGCTCCTAAGCAACTCAGACACTACCACTCCCCTGATGAACTATCGTGGGATGAGTGGCGTTTGCCTGACTGTGAGGTCGAACGTATCGACCTAGAGAATGCTGCCAACCCTGAGGAGGCAAACGAACTCGAGGAGATGACTGCCGAAGAGATGGCAGTCGATGGGTACTACGTGGTTGCAGGTATTGCACGCCACGAATATAAACAGGGATGGAAATTCCTGACCCTTTGGGATAGCTATGGGCTATCAGAAGCTACCTGGGAGCCCATGTCAACCTTCATACAACCAGATGGGAGTATCAACCCCATCTTTCGTTCCTACCTCGTTGAGAACAACGAGGGGCAGTTGCTAACCCGTGCTGAGACCCTGTCCCAGCGTAAGAAGAGGAACTAACCTCCCAGGGTCAGTGAGCACTCTGGTGCAGACGGATCTGTATATGTGTGTAACAGCAGTTGTCACAGTTGCCCCGCATTGCATCGCAGGACAGGACCGGTAGACCCCCGTGACAACCACTCCGTGACCGAAGGCCATTGGTTTTGCCCAGACCGCTGCTCTCTGAGCACTGCACTATCCCTGGTTGTGCCCTGCAGTCCCATGCCTATGGTTGCTAGCGTGAGCCGGATGGCCGCTTATCAGGTTTGCAGCCACCCAGCGAGTGTTTGCCTTGTTGACCATGTGTGCCATGGGACCTGCCCTGATGTAATGACCTTGGGGAGCCAACGGTGAACGGTGGCTACCTCTTCTAATGACCAGGGGGGGATGACAAGCAAGGTGTGCTCACCCTCCTTGGGGACAAGCGCGCCCACAGCTAGGACCCCTAACTGGTCCAGACCCATGGGGTTCTACCCTTCCTAACCTGGTTGCTATACTTGTCTGCCTATGTATGTGTGAGTGTGCTATGCCTGAGGTCCTAAGAGCAAGCTGCAGAAGTGGTGTCCTAATTATACCCAAGTCTGCAAGCTTGCTAAACCCGGCGGATGTCTTACCGGTGCCACGGGGTACGCCCCGGGTCTCTCCGCCCCTAAGCGCCCAATTTCTGTGTTGGCGCAAAACCTTGGGGGAATACCCAGTGCATATGACCAGGTATTGTTTTGCCTACCTGGCGGGGTGGCCAAAAGCTATGAAGGCATGAAAACGCCATTTTGCTATGTGGCCAAAACGCTGACCTAACCACTGCCACTGCCCACCAACCCTGCTAAAATTGCAGGAAACAGGCGGGACAGCGACACACGCACTACAGGTCCTACACACTCTGTGGCAGCACCACCCTTCGAAGAGTGGGCGAGCACTTGCTCCAGCCCCCACTCAGGGTTGCTACCCCTACACCCACACGCTACTTGGGGACGTTGTCAAAGATGTCTTGGGTCCTAATGACCCTCCTGTGAAATGACAAGCGAACACAGTGCCACTAGGCGACTGTGGCCTGACAGAGACACCCTCGCACGTTTCTCTGTCAAGGCTTGGGGAAGAGGCGCTCAAGTTGTGTGCACTGCGCAGATGTTCTTGATGTTGTACTGTCCACGCCCTCCATGGCTGTGGTACAGTGATTTGTTTGTGATCTGCGCCCCTGTTTAGCTGGGGCAGAAAAAGGTATAGCTGCCGAAGGCAGCTGCTGCGTGCACCAATCACCCTGTACCTCGCCCACCTGTACAACAAAGGCGGATGACTCAGGTTTGGGACTAAGGAACCTAACCAGCCTCGCCAGATTATCCGGGTCTTGAGCTGGAAAATAATACACTGTTCCCAAACCTGAGTACAAGCAAGCAAGCGTTAAGAGACTCCTTGGGATCTCTTAAAGAACGTACCAAGGAGCCCCTGGGTAACCTATACAAGGTGTACCGCGCGCAACTCGCGTGGCCTACCCTTTAATGCATGTGTGCATGCACGAGTATGCACAGGTTCTTCTCAGCATTTCAGTTTTACCTCTCCATCACCATCACCACAGCACGAAAAACTCAACCAGGAGGTGAGCTCCTCCTGGGCTTACCTACCTTACTCACCATGCACCATGTGACTGCCGAAGAAACGCGAACGCAGAACAACCCTACGCATTTTAAACAACCCTACGGCGTTTTATAAGCTACCCTAATCGTTTAATGCATCGTGTGACATGCTCCATTGTAACTGTTCTGTTTCCTGCAGAAAGGAGAACGAAGGATGAGGGAAGATGAACGACAACACGACGCAAAGCAATGCCGAAGCGTGTTAAACAACCCTGTTTTAGAGCAACGTCACAAACACGAGCAAGCACTTCTTTGGGACCTGTGAGAGAGGAAGGAAGGTGAATGCAGGCACAGTGAAGCGTAACAACGTGTGTGTGTCGGAATTTGGCTCATGCATCGCGAGCACTTCGTTTTCTCTTATCCTACGTGCGTTCTGCGCGCACCATTCGTCGGACATACCTTTGCAGTCTGTTTTTACCTGTGTGGGGGAAGTGCAAGGAGGGCCCAACCCCCAACGAACACAACGAGGACAACCCTAACGTTTTAACGAAACAACCACGACAAACACAATGCATGCGTGTGTCATGACACTGGCATACCTGAGAGGCGAGTTTTTCGCCTGCTCTTCTTTCTGTTTGTGTTTTTGTGGCTGGTTCCTATGGTTTGTAAAATTTTTGGTGTAACCATACCAAAATTTTTGTTTTCTATGGGCTAGTCTGGGCACACACCTTTCTGTTTGGGTGCCTTGGGGTGCCGCAACTTCCTTTTCTGGGCGGGGCCCCGTTGCGCCTGTATGCGACTTTAAGTTTGGTTCTATAAATGACGATTTCTAACGTCTTTTCGTCAATTTTTAGCGATTTGACTTGTTAAATCGCTAGCCTTTTCGCTAATCCACAGGATTCACACCCTGTTGGTTCTGATTTCTATTTTTTTCAGCTCCTTTTGTGGGGTCCATTGGGAGTATTGCTCCGCCCTGGCCGTGGGTCAGGACGATTACTAAAACATGCTGTTTATACGGCGATGACCGTCCGCATTAGAGCGTTCGATCATACCCTAGTGGGTAACCATGTAGACTCAGGAGCGGAGGTCATGGGTTCAAACCCCACCACCCCCATACTCTTTTTTCCAAAAGTTTACGCTCACGCCAGCTACTTTTGAGGGATGCCCCTTCGAAGGGACATTATTCACGGTACGTCACGCTGTTTCAAAAAGGTACCAGCAGTGTGAACAGCTCCTATGAACTGATGAGGAGGTTTTGGTGAAGGTTTGCACCATTTTCTGAGGTAATTTCAGGGTAATTTGAGCCTTTTTCCTTGGTCCTACTAGCTTGGCCAGCTAGTACTCCAGGGGGGAGTAAGAAAAAGTCACTACCATGTCTTTCTTGGGGGACTTGATCCAGGCTACAGCCCCCCCTTTTTGCCTAAGGAAGTATTGAGACTAACACTTAAACATTTTTGTCTTTCCTTGAAGCTTTAAGTACACTTTCTCAGTCAACTAGGGTTATAACCCTAGCCCCCCCCATGAAGTTCACCCCTACCACTCAAAGGAGCGGAGGTACCATCCTTCACGGAGGTTATACCAAAATAAAGTAGGCACTTCATGCCTTGGGCCTTGTAGGTTAAGCCTAGTGGTCTCCCACCTCAGGACCCCTATACTCAATTGTTTCAACTACTTATTGTGGTTCCAAAATTTAACTGATTCTGAATTCAGTTGCTTGGCCAAGCTGGCCAAGCCAACACCTGTGTCTGGCCCAACACCCATGCCCCAGAATCCTAACCAGCTCCATTTTCACCAAAACAGTGCACATGAAGTGCAAGGATCTACCTTGGGACATGAGTCATGCCAGTTTTTCATCCAAAATCAACTATAGTGTTTATAAATCTATTTGAGCTATGTATATGAATCCTCTTTTGTGCATATGCAGCCCCTCTTTGCTTACAATGCTTTGAATTGGAAGAATACCATCATCATTCTGACTTTGATCCTGTTTGTGGTGTTCCTTGTTCGTGGACTTTACCTTTTTGCAGTTTTGGGGAAACATCTTTGAAAAGCAATCAAGGTTTTGAACATCATCAACAACAAGCAAGGGATACCAGAAACTCTTTCTGCGGAGACTGGTTGAAAAGCTGCTTAAAACGGTGCTATTTCACCAAAACGACTACCAGTGGCCCAAAAGTCGAAAAGTCGCATACTTATATTTTCGCTGCAATCATTTTGAGGGGCATATGTGATACGTTTTGCGGGGGTGCCCAAAAAAATTTCCCTGGTTGCCAATTGGTAACCTAGTGGTCCGGACATTGCGCCTCGGCGGGCACCCTACCCGCCTCAGCCAATCTCTTCGGCCCCTGCGGGGGAGAGTGAACAAGACGCCGAATTCAAAGAAGATGTTTGACTTTAGAGTGGAAAATTACACACTCCGAAGAGGCTTTTGACTTCCGAGTGCTATGACTTTCGGCACCCCCCTATATAGGCTCATCAAACAAGTGATGATGCAATTTTGTATATCAACAACATGCATCCATTAACACTTTAAAGTACATTCACAAACTGTTGTGCACATGTGTTTTTGCATGTAGTAGCAGGGACACCATCAGCAACATGTGCAAATGAGAACGGTAAATGCAACAGCACTGGGTCATCAACGTGATGTAAACGAACAGCTATTTTGAACATATTTTTGCATATGTGGTACAAAGTGCCGTGCCAATTGGAAGCGACAATGGAGGCCACCGTAGCCAATGGTGGTGATGGCTATGTTTGTGTAAAAAAAATGGGAAACACCTTTATCATGCAACCTAGGAGGCAAATCAATGACAACCAAACAGCTCTTATTTTTCACTTAATGCATGTTTTAAATAATTTCGAACAAGTAATGCAACGGATTAAAGCATAAAGGCTGGTTGTGATATTTCACGAAACAACAAATAGATTTAAGTAAGAAAAAGTCACTACCATGTCTTTCTTGGGGGACTTGATCCAGGCTACAGCCCCCCTTTTTGCCTAAGGAAGTATTGAGACCAACACTTAAACATTTTTGTCTTTCCTTGAAGCTTTAAGTACACTTTCTCAGTCAACTAGGATTATAACCCTAGCCCCCCCATGAAGTTCACCCCTACCACTCAAAGGCGCGGAGGTACCATCCTTCATGGAGGTTATACCGAAATAAAGTAGGCACTTCATGCCTTGGGCCTTGTAGGTTAAGCCTAGTGGTCTCCCACCTCAGGACCCCTATACTCAATTGTTTCAACCACTTATTGTGGTTCCAAAATTTAACTGATTCTGAATTCAGTTGCTTGGCCAAGCTGGCCAAGCCAACACCTGTGTCTGGCCAAACACCCATGCCCCAGAATCCTAACCAACTCCATTTTCACCAAAACAGTGCACATGAAGTGCAAGGATCTACCTTGGGACATGAGTCATGCCAGTTTTTCATCCAAAATCAACTATAGTGTTTATAAATCTATTTGAGCTGTGTATATGAATCCTCTTTTGTGCATATGCAGCCCCTCTTTGCTTACAATGCTTTGAATTGGAAGAATACCATCATTATTCTGACTTTGATCCTGTTTGTGGTGTTCCTTGTTCGTGGACTTTACCTTTGTGCAGTTTTGGGGAAACATCTTTGAAAAGCAATCAAGGTTTTGAACATCATCAACAACAAGCAAGGGATACCAGAAACTCTTTCTGCGGAGACTGGTTGAAAAGCTGCTTAAAACGGTGCTATTTCACCAAAACGACTACCAGTGGCCCAAAAGTCGAAAAGTCGCATACTTATATTTTCGCTGCGATCATTTTGAGGGGCATATGTGATACGTATTGCGGGGGTGCCCAAAAAAATTTCCCTGGTTGCCAATTGGTAACCTAGTGGTCCGGACATTGCGCCTCGGCGGGCACCCTACCCGCCTCAGCCAATCTCTTCGGCCCCTGCGGGAGAGAGTGAACAAGACGCCGAATTCAAAGAAGATGTTTGACTTTAGAGTGGAAAATTACACACTCCGAAGAGGCTTTTGACTTCCGAGTGCTATGACTTTCGGCACCCCCCTATATAGGCTCATCAAACAAGTGATGATGCAATTTTGTATATCAACAACATGCATCCATTAACACTTTAAAGTACATTCACAAACTGTTGTGCACATGTGTTTTTGCATGTAGTAGCAGGGACACCATCAGCAACATGTGCAAATGAGAACGGTAAATGCAACAGCACTGGGTCATCAACGTGATGTAGACGAACAGCTATTTTGAACATATTTTTGCATATGTGGTACAAAGTGCCGTGCCAATTGGAAGCGACAATGGAGGCCACCGTAGCCAATGGTGGTGATGGCTATGTTTGTGTAAAAAAAATGGGAAACACCTTTATCATGCAACCTAGGAGGCAAATCAATGACAACCAAACAGCTCTTATTTTTCACTTAATGCATGTTTTAAATAATTTCCAACAAGTAATGCAACGGATTAAAGCATAAAGGCTGGTTGTGATATTTCACGAAACAACAAATAGATTTAAGTAAGAAAAAGTCACTACCATGTCTTTCTTGGGGGACTTGATCCAGGCTACAGCCCCCCTTTTTGCCTAAGGAAGTATTGAGACCAACACTTAAACATTTTTGTCTTTCCTTGAAGCTTTAAGTACACTTTCTCAGTCAACTAGGGTTATAACCCTAGCCCCCCCCTGAAGTTCACCCCTACCACTCAAAGGCGCGGAGGTACCATCCTTCATGGAGGTTATACCGAAATAAAGTAGGCACTTCATGCCTTGGGCCTTGTAGGTTAAGCCTAGTGGTCTCCCACCTCAGGACCCCTATACTCAATTGTTTCAACTACTTATTGTGGTTCCAAAATTTAACTGATTCTGAATTCAGTTGCTTGGCCAAGCTGGCCAAGCCAACACCTGTGTCTGGCCCAACACCCATGCCCCAGAATCCTAACCAACTCCATTTTCACCAAAACAGTGCACATGAAGTGCAAGGATCTACCTTGGGACATGAGTCATGCCAGTTTTTCATCCAAAATCAACTATAGTGTTTATAAATCTATTTGAGCTGTGTATATGAATCCTCGTTTGTGCATATGCAGCCCCTCTTTGCTTACAATGCTTTGAATTGGAAGAATACCATCATTATTCTGACTTTGATCCTGTTTGTGGTGTTCCTTGTTCGTGGACTTTACCTTTTTGCAGTTTTTGGGGAAAAATCTTTTGAAAAGCAATCGAGGTTTTGAACATCATCAACAACAAGCAAGGGATACCAGAAACTCTTTCTGGTAGCAGAGGCTGACACCCTCGCCAAGCTAAAGCACAAGAAGTCCATCATCATACTGAGCAATGTCTCGTCTATCAGTATCACTGAGCGTCAAGACCCTGCCAATCAGGTCTCGGCCAATGGCGGGGCCTGTGGCAGGACCTTCCAGGGCCATCTCCCTGAGTGGACGGGATAATACAGCTATAGTGGATACAACTGGCTGGCGCGGAGAGCACCAAGCAAGAGGGGCGGACGGAGATCATATAGGGGAAGTCCCTGAGGCGCCTGTGTTAACCCAGGAACGACTCCGAAGCCTCGAAGGGAGGGATCCCATGGCGGCTGCCCTCCTGTCTGTCGTATCCTCCTTACCTCCTTCCGAGAATGCCCTTGACCCTGCTCCTTTGGCTGCTAAGGAAGCCCAGGCCGCGATGGAGAAGGTCACTGTCGCCAAAGTGAAAGCCTGCAGACAAGCGGGAAGGAAGGAGAAGGAGAAGGAACCAGCGATGGCATATCCCATGTTCGGCACCACGTGGGGTGAGGAGTTTGAGGTACCTTATGGGGAAATATCCGCCACGGCGTCCAACGACTCCTCGAAATGGGAGGCGGACTGGATCTCTAGAGAGCCAACCCCATCGTTACCTTCGAAGCCAAGACCACCTTCGCCTCGTGGGGTTTGCCCCGAGCCCGTGTGCGTGGAAAGAGGTTTACCTCGACGCATGGCTGCCCCTAAACTCGGTCTCGGAGAGACCATGGAACTGCTTTCCCGAGTTTTGGGGGCTGGGGATGAAGATCCTGATTTGAGTGCACTATCTGCAGCACTCAAGGCTAAACCGGGGCTGTCTGAACTGAAGAAGACCCCCTCGACCATGTCCCCGGGTGTTGAGCTGCTGACCCGGGGCGTGAAGAGCTGCAGAAGGATCCGCAGCTCCCCCATGGACACTTGTCCAAGCCCCTTCCATCCTCGAGTGAGGACGGTTCCTGTCTGCACTGTTGGGGATTCTACTGAGGCTGAGATGAAGGGCTATGGGCTGGCTGCACTGGCGCCTCTTGCCACTGTCTACCCCTCACCCCCCTCAGGTGGAACAGGTGACCCTGGTGTACCAGGTCGGGGACCGAAGGGCATCGCCACAGCGAACCTTCAGATCGAGCTCCCTGAGTTCGATCCAAAAAACTTGCCCGAATGGGCCGAAGAGTTTTCGGAGTTTCTACTCCTTACCGGTCAGCAACATGCTGATGTCCGGACCAAGTGCACGCTCATCAACAAGTTGTGCAAGAAAAAGTTCCTACAGCGGCAGGTGAAAACTGCCATCAGGAAGAGCTCCAGCTGCAGAGACTTCCTCAAGAGACTGGAGCAGATGTATCCAGTCTACGAAACAGACCTGAGTGTCCGTACTGAGATTGAGGAACTACCCCCACTTCCTGAATTCCCCACAGCTGGCCGTATTTCTGAGTTCGTGGCGCAGCTGGAGGAGCTGATGGGGAGGATGAACCCCTCCTCATACGGGCCTACAGAGCCTCACCTGTGGCTCGTGGGTAAAATTCCTCCCAGGGCTTGGGAGAATTGTAGGGAGACGTCCGAGAGGAAATCCCGGACTCATTCCTACGATGACTTGGTCGATCTCCTGATCGAACTCGCCATGGAGAGAGAAAATGACTCTCACATGGATAAATACCTGCGCAAACATCTGCGGAGGGAGGCCCCTGCTGAAAAGCCTCAGGGAGGGAGGTCCCCACAACCCCACTCTAACCCTGGTAAGGGTAAGGGAGGGCAACTAAAGCATATGAAGGAGACCCCCCCCGCTAAAGGCAAGGGAGCCCCCAATCTTTTTTATTGTCAGCCGACGGACGGCAAGGGGGGACCATGTCACGCCCCAGACTGCGATGGACGCAGCTCTTGCATGCTTCAGCTGCAGCGGAAGCAAAAGACCAAGGATGGTCAAGAGGTCAAACACCAGGACCACTTCCGCTGCACCATCACTTGTGGCTATTGCGGCAAAAGGAGGCACTACGAGGACGAGTGCCACATAAAGCGCCGCGAGTCGGAGAAGCTCAAGAAGGCTGAGGAAGAACGGCGTAAGAACGCCGGTAAGGGGGGGGAAGGTCGTACCCCTGGGGGAACTCCCGGTGGAGGTGACCCCGGAGGAGGGCGTAGGAACTCCGCACCCCCCACTGGTGGGAAACCAGGCCCCACCCCCAAGGGTGAGCAGCCTGGGGAGAAGCGAACAGTACCCTCTACCCCCAGCGCCGGTGGCGCTGACAAGGGAAACGAGAACGCCAAGAAGCGCCGCCTCAACTGGCACTCTAAGTGTCTGCAGGCGGCGGGTTTTGAAGTGAAATTCCTTGAGGGGGAATAGGGGGGCGGCTCCGAGGAAGAGGATTTGGTTTTCTGGATCACCGTTAAAATAGGTGATCAGGTTTACAAAGCGGTCGTGGACACGGGCGCCACGCTCTCAATCGTGGCCCACAGATTGCTAAAACAAGCCAAGATCCGGAAAACCAAAACCGTGGCCATAAGGGTTGGGGATGGTCGGACCATCCATTCCCTGGAGGGGGTTGATGTGACTGTGTGTCTAGGCGATGAGGAGGTGACGCAGCACTGCAAAGTGCTTGACACCGACGCCTTTGACATTGTCATTGGCACAGATTTTCTGCGCTTCAACCCCAAGGTGAAGTTGCTGTCCTTGCAACGTCCCTTCGCCCTTCACTGCGATTTTGGCAGTGGCCTATACTCTGTCCCTCTTGAGCTGTCAGGTCTAAAAGAATCCGGTCTACGTTACGTGAACCGGTCTTACAGAACTGAGAACTATCAGTCGGTGCGACCAGTGTTGGAAAATGGACTGGCCGCCCTGCAGCTGGACCTGAATGAAATTCAGGTAGAGCTGTTTGCGAGTAAAAAGCAGCATCTGATGCAGCTCTACTGTTCACGGTACCTGAACAATGCGTACCGTTTTTACTTGAAATCCATGGGGTTGTGCTACGCAAACCCCCCTTTCTCCCAGCTCGCCAAGGTGGTTACCAAAATCGCCCTTGAAGGAGCGAGAGTAGTCCTGTGCACCCCAGACTGGGGTACCACAGGTGAACACGCCTATTGGAGGCGCCTCCTGGACCGTATGACCGTGGGGAGGACTCAGCTGCCCAGCGGTCCCATCTACATCCCTGAGGACTCTGAGGAGACCATGCCCGCCCCTGAATGGGGCAGTTTCCTATCCATCGTAGATGGTGCTCTAAACCCCGTGCCCGTGAGTGACCTTGATCAGGTTGTACTCAAGGAGTTGATGGCCGAAAACAAGGGCCTTACCCTCCATGATCTCAAGAAGAGATCTGAGTACTCTTCGGTTACCACTACGAGTGGCGAGTGCCCCGATGAGCCAGAGACACCAGCAGTCTCTACTCCGCTGGTTTATGCTGACGACCGCCTGAGCGATATCGCCAGTGTTATACCCCCGGTTGACCCGGAGGTTGTGACGCTGAAGCACAGCGCTTTCCTAGCGCAGTTGCTCATGGAAGAGGTGGATCTCGGTGAGTCCACCCCCGGTGGGTCTCATGACCACACTGTGTTCTCTATGCGGGCCACTGATGGCCCTACAGGTCAGGTACCTGGCGCTAAACCCTCACCCAATAACATGCCCGTGTCTTGGTATAATGTGCAGGAACTCCAGCAGGTCCTGTGGGCTAAGACTGAGGGATTCGAGCGACGGAGCCGCCCGGACCTCCTCAAGAGGACCTGGAAAACCTCTATCTGGTCCGAGGAGGATGATGAAGAGATGACTCTTCCCGATCCTGAGATACCTCTGGTATACTCCCTCCACTATGCCCAAGAACGCCAGGACTGGGAGGATGAGTTGCCCCCCGAAACGGTGGGGCGTATAAAAAAACAGGATAGAGGGAAGAGTAACCTCCACGCTGAGGAGGATTTTTCCGAGAAAGTGGAGAGCATGAATCTAGACCCCCGTCTCACTAAGCTCGTCCACAAGTATCAGGAGGTTTTTGGAGCTTTGCCCCCACCCCTGTCTTGTAAGAAACTGGTCCAGATGGACCTCAAACTCAAACCAGAGTTTGAAGGGTCGGTAGTGAGGCGGCGTCCATACCCCGCCCCACAAGACCAAATCGACGAGATCGAACGCCAGATCCAAGAGTGTATAGATGCTGGCCTCGTCGAGGAGTATAGGCACGGGGACTACCCCCGCCATTATAGTCCTTGTTTTTTGGTTGCTAAACCTGGGTCCACTGCTATGCGCTTGGTCGTTGACTATGGGGAGGTCAATAAAAAGACCCAGAACCACTCAGGGAGTATCCCCAACATGGAGAACACCCTGGAGAGAATCGCTAAGTGTCGATTCAAGACCAAGATGGATAACCGCAGTGGCTTCTGGCAGGTAGACCTAACCCGAGCAGCCCAGGAACTGCTCGCTTTTGTAACCCCTAAGGGCCGTGTCTTCCGCTGGAAGGTCATGCCCTTTGGTGTCGCGAATGCCCCTGCTCTCTTTCAGGAGCTGATGAATAAAATTCTATATATCCTGAGACGCAGACCCCTTGTTCAGGAACTGGTTTCCCGCGGGGCTGAGATGGAGGCCCACATCGACGACGTGAGCCTGGGTACTAATACCCAGGAGGATCATATCCTCCTCCTACAAGAGTTTTTCACCGTCTGCCAGGAAAACCATCTCCGCATCAAACTCGACAAATGTGAGTTCATGCGAGAGGAGATGGAGTACCTAGGGTTTGACGTGGGGTATGGCTGGTGGAAACCAGCTGCGTCTAAGACGCAGCCCCTACAGGACATGCAGATACGTGATGACCCTAAGAAGGGTCTACACGATGTGCGGAGTTTCATTGGCGCCTGCAATTTTTACCAACGCCATATCCACAATTTTACGTATTCACCCCTGACTGACCTTATAAAGAAGACCAACCCTTGGCGGTGGACCGACAAGGAGGAGGCCTGTTTCCAGGAGTTGAAGAGGAAAATATCTTCCACCAACTGCCTGGGGGTACCCCGCCCTAAGGGCGAGATAATACTCGTCACGGATGCTAGTGACGTAGGGGGGGGTCGTACCCTATACCAGTTGATTCGGGCCTTGCGACGTAAAGACGTCAGGATGGCGTCAGGATGGCGTCAGGATAGCGTCATGATGGCGTCAGGATGGCGTCAGGATGGCGTCAGGATGGCGTCAGGATGGCGTCAGGAGGGCGTCAGGATGCGTCAGGATGGCCGTCAGGATGCCGTCAGGATGATGGGTAGTTTGGCGTCAGGATGGCGTCAGGGAGCGTCAGGCTGGCGTCAGGATGGCGTCAGGGTGGCGTCAGGATATTATGGTGGCGTCAGGATGGCGTCAGGATAGCGTCAGGATAGCGTCAGGATAGCGTCAGGATGGCGCAACCAGGACCTGATGGCATCTCAGGGTGTCAATCAGGCCTCCGGGGTTGATACTTACCAGAAATAGATTACACATAAAAGACAAAATGTTGTACAGGGTACAAACCTAATGAGATATTTTGAACATCTTTTAGAAGGCTTTATGGCAGGAAATGCCGAAAATTGTTTTTTGAACAGAAAAATATCTTTCCTTTGTGAGATAAAGGTGGTTGAAGTGACTCGCGGTCAGCGGGTATGACGGCAGCGAATCCCGAAAAGAAGAAAATGGTTTACAAGAAAATTGTTCACAGGTGTGCAATTTACAACTTTTCACAGATTATGTCCCTGCCATTTATACACAACGCCCATCATTGCTACAGTCAGGAACTTCATGAAGGAGGAAGAGTGAAGAAGTCGAAAAAGTGGGAAGAAGTTCATTCAGGTCAAGCATGAGGTCACAATTTACCCGTAATCAGATTGTCCTGCATTAGTCCAGGAGCGAATCATATCTATTGGTGTACACCGGAGCTCTCGGAAACCTCGTTCACTCCTGCCGTATTGTTGTGCGACATTACAGGCCCAACTGACGGAGGAGGAGCAGTACCGTCGAAGGATCGAAGCGGAGCGTGACAGGGAAAAGGCAATGAGACAAGCCGCAGAATCTCAAGCCTCAATCTGGCAGGAAACTGGAAAAAAGATGCGACGTGACTTAGAACGTTTGCTGACGCAAGAAGAGCAAAGGAGGCGCGACGTCGAAATGGATAAGGCACACAACCAACGTCGAGCTGCTGAGGTGGATATGACTGAAGTGCAGTTGAGGCGCGAAGCGGAGCAAAAGCTATCCAAGGTATTGATGAGCGCGCTGTCTGTGTGTCGTTTGTGAGTCAGCGCTGTCTGTGTGTCCTTTCTGTGTCTTTTGGGTGTCAGCGCGCTGTCTGTGTGTTCGTTGTGTGTCAGCGCGCAACAGCGCATGTGCGAGCAGCTTACCAGGGTGGTAGACATAGTTGCTGGGCTTCCGCCTTTCCAAGCAACTTTTGAGAAGGCTCCCGTTTCAGAACGCTTGGTCATCGTGATGGCTTTAGAACCATATGCCCAGGTCCAGTCAGATACAAGTGGCCACGTTCGCGAACAGTTTTCGAAATTTGCTGCTGCCAATTCTGCGGATCTGCTTCGTCTCTCTCTGCGCTGTCCACTGCCTGGATTGATGCTTCAGGCAGCACAACTGGCTAAGACTCAAATTGAGGAGTTCATCCTCAACTGTCATCAGGGTGGTCAGAAATGGGACTGTGTTTGTCTGGTGGACCAAATTTTTGATGTTGGGGCAAGCCATATGAGCGTTTTTGACGAGGTGCCCGAAAACAGTGTCTTCATTACGCAGCCTCACCTCCGTAAAGATCAGACAAGGCCCACCAACGCTTTGCCCAGCATGTTGGTGTTCCCCACAAAACACATTAACATCTTGGAGAACTGGCGCAGAGCCTTTCTTGCGAACATGATGCCATTCACAGTACAGTCCTCTAGCAACGAGGCGACCGACAGCTTTGCTTCAGTGCTGTCAAATACATGCGCCGAAATGGGGATTCAGGTGCACTCAGTGTGCAAAGATCTCTCCTCTCCCCAGGATTCCGACGCTCTGTTTGTGTTCTCTGTGTGTCAGCGCGCTGTCTGTGTGTTCTCTGTGTGTCAGCGCGCTGTCTGTGTGTCAGCGCGCCGTCTCTGTGTGTCATTTGGGTGTCAGAGTGCTGTCTGTGTGTTCGTTGTGTGTCAGCGCGCTCTGTGTGTGTCATCTGTGTGTCAGCGCGTCTGTTTGTGTCCTTTGTGTGTCAGCGCGCCGTCTGTGTGTTTTTTGTGTCAGCGCTCTCTGTGTGTCATTTGTTCATCAGCTCTGTGTGTCTTTTGTGTGTCAGCGCGCTGTCTGTGTGTGTCATTTGTGTGTCAGCATGCCGCAGCACACTGAAAATTGGGTTGCGACTTTTTGGGGGGAAAATATCACACCAAAATATCAACTCATGTGAGAACTCATGTGTCAGAGATGGCCAGTACTGTAGTGGTGAAACACAGCACACCACAGCACCACAGCACCACAGCACAGCACAGCACAGCACAGCACAGCACAGCACAGCACAGCACAGCACAACAGCACAGCACAGCACAGCACAGCACAGCACAGCACAGCACAGCACAGCACAGCACAGCACAGCAGCACAGCACAGGGTGTGTGTCTTTGTGTCATTTGTGTGTCGTCTGGTTCAGAGCAACTTCGTGAAGGAGGAAGAGTGGGGTGCATCCTTCCAAGATACCATGTTCAAGATTGTGCGGACTCTGCCACAGCTCTTCGAGTACTTTCCTGAGTGCTGATCTTCAAGTACTTTCTTGAGCGCTGAGCTGTTACTTTGTTTTTGTCTCTACTGAAAGATGAACATTATCACGAAGTTGGAGTAAGTTGGAGTCTGTCAATGAAGTCATTGGATTGTTGTCAATTGGGCTGAGGACAAGCAATGGAGGGTACAATTGGCAATCATTAATTAACTTGGGTCACGTTTTTTTGACAAACAGTTGAGTGAACTGTGCATGAATTGCCTTTCTGACAAGGTCTTTGAGCCGCCACTGATATTCTCAAGAGTTTGACGGAGTACTTCGGACAGGATTTGGCCAACGTTAATTTATATTGGATCGGTTTTGGCAATGAGGTGGTGGGTGGGGTGGGACAATGACCCCCCCCCCCCCAGGGCAAAATGGAATGATTTTGCATTGCAAATTCACGGATGGATGGTGGGTGGGCACCGTGAAGAAAGAAGGAAATGGATGGTTCGTTTACTTTGCCGATGGCTATGCATATAGCCGCAGTGTGATCAAAGATTACCATCAGGCACACTAATTGCGGTTTTGGATTGCTTATGCTTTGTCATTTGTACACCGGGTGTTGTTGTGCCTGCTGTTCATTTAACATATACTTTTTTATTTGCTCTGCATTGAATGGCAGCGCTTGATGGCTGTTTTCTTTACACCCATCCGAGTCTAATGTGTTTGAATTGTTTTGTTTGTGCTAAGTTGCTGTGCATTAGTGCTTGAGGAGGACACTCAAACATTGCGATTTTCTTTTTGTTTACAGCCATGGTGAATCATACTTTCACTGGGTATTGCATCTATTTTCTGACTTTTTTCATGGACTCATCGCCGTTTACATGGGCCGAGTTGGTTATTGTGATCACCCTTTTACGTGATGGAGAATCGCAAGGAATGTATGTACCTGCTTCACGAACGATGCTTGTTGAAGCGGTTTACCAAAAAAAAAAGGATGTCAATTCTTTTTGTATGTGCTGTTTTTCAGGGTGTCGAAAAAGTTGGGAATCACACGCAAAGCCGTCCGCAAAGCCCTAGATTCGGTCTGCGCAAAAATCATGGAGTGGAACCCATTCGCCATACCTTTTGCACGGCGCTGGGATTATGTAGAATTCGAGCACCCGATTATGCGCTACATCTCTGCCATCGTGGACTCGACGCATGTGTACATTGCGAAGCCACAAGATCCTGCTCTCCGCCGCGTGCTATGGTTTAACAAGGGTGATAAGAAGGGGCATGCCATTGTTTTCAATGTGTTCATCAATTGGGCGTCGGAGGTTATTGCTTGTTCTTGGTGGTATCCACCAAAAGCTTATGACGCTGACATGACACGAGACGTGGACGCTGCATTGCCATGGGTATGGAACGGACCTAGGCCGGATATGCGGCTTGGCGATTTGCATTATCGTACTTGTCTAAACATGATAACGCGACTAGCACGACCTGCAGCAGAACCGCATCCAAGGTTGCTTGGTGGTGCTGGGAGAGGGCAACGTGGGCTTGGCCGTGGTGCAGCTGCCGCTGCTATGGGGCGTGGAAGGGGCCGTATGGTTCCGCAACCAGGTCGGCACGGACAACAAGTTGCAATGAATGCCTACAACCGGTTCTACAACAGAACAATTTCCCAGGTATTCATTTCATTCGTCATGTTGTTAGCCTGGCCGGGGAGGAGTGTATTTATCTTGTTCGTGGATATTCATTCTTGTTTCCCAGAAACGTATCATCGTTGAGAATTGCTTCTCCAACATCAAGAAATTCGGGTTTTTTCAGCGGCGGAAGCGCCGTGGAGGCCTTTATGACAACGACACATTGGCGAAGCTCTTCATATTTGCATGTGCACTTCACAATGCCGAGCAGCAAATCGACATGATTGCCCGGTGCCGCCCGTTCGGGGAGAAAACATGTTTTTGCGGAATGGCACCGTAAGGAAAGTGCAAAGATAAGAAATGTCCATTTTTGCTAACAATGATCGTTTGCAATTTACTCTAAAGATTCTGTTCGATGATTTGAAGTGTTTTGGTTGCATGCTACATTGCCATATTGGGTAAGGGTAGGTGCAATGGTGCGCAAAACTGTTTTTTTTTTGTTGAAATGGATAATTTTTGCAAAAATTGTAGGTAGGGATAGGGTTAGGGTGGCACCCAGGTACTCCAACTGGGCCTGGAGCTTCAAGGGCGGCACGGTGCGTCAGGAGCGCGTCAGGATGCGTTAGGATGCGTCAGGATGACGTCAGGATTGCGTCAGGATGGCGTCAGGATGGCGTCACGATGACGCCAGGAATGAAGCGGTACCCAGAACCCCATGGCCAGGTTACGGCATACAACCGGTCTCCGGTCCACTAACCCCATGCACGGCGTGTTCCGTGCCGTGAAGCCCCGCATCGGCATCCGATGCACCGCCAGCGGAGATTTGTGTATCAGAACATCAGGAATCAACAGGGTTTTATTTTCATATTGTTTCCGTCAATTTTTATGCTTCCGTTCCGATACTCACTGTTTTGACTGCTGGCGGTTGGTTCGCGACTTTACCGTAACTGCCAGTTTAACTGTTTATAATGGAAATTTTAACGTTATCCGTCACGAAGGCTCCAAAGTCGCCAGGAACTGCATGGATGCTTCCGCAATTTTCATAATTAATACTCGCAACCTTAATCCGAATTTTTCAGGATGTCGAAATCGGATTTTCGACTTCGACATCCCCGCACTTGATTTGACCTCTTTCGAGTGGACCTACGTGCCTCCGTATGCACGAATCAACTTCCCTTTTATCCTGCCCTCCATTTGTCTTAAAGATATGGGCAAAACAAAGTTGATTCGTGAGGCCACTTGTGAAGGTCATATCTCGTGCCGCTTGCGAGTATTGACGATAAGGAAACGTGGGATGTATTCACAATACTCCCGACGTAATTTAGGAAGCTTCATATGCCTTGCGTTTCTACACATGCGCGCTAGTGTAATGGATCATGGTCAAGAGGGTAGAGTTTGCGTTATAACTCTATGACCATGATATTGCGTGCGTTAAGATAACTTTCGAGTGTAGCGCGCAAGTGTTGGTGTTGCATAGGAACTCTCCTTGAGTTCCTATGAGCGATTGACACAAAGTTATGGCCTTGGAGGGGCATGACATATCGTGGTGGGAGCTACATTTTTGGGCAATATTTGGTATGTGCCATGTGTTGTGTTGCGTGCCCATTTGGCGGGCCCATTGCTCCAAGACAAGCCCGCCAATGGACCTCATATTGTGCAAGCCCCTTCTCCGTACTCCCTACGGTCAATTGCAGGCCTAACCTTCGTGAAGGGAAGCTTGTGTGGTGATCCCGAAGCGATGCGTTGGGAGCAAGGTGTGTATTTTACATTTTTCCATATTTTCATGTGCCCACTTGGGAAGCAGCGCTCGTAACCTTTCAAGGCGCCCCAAGTGGAGCACATACGTGGGATCGAAGGTCATTGGTGTCAAGTCATTGTGTTTAGAAGGATTAAGTGATTGCACGATCCAAGCCAAAGATATTATAATATAATTATGCGCCTTTCAAGGCACTTTGGTTTGTCTTTGTGCCAATTTTGCCATTTTTGGCCCGTCATGATGTCAAGTGGCGACCGTGTATTTCAACGTTGCGCTCAATTGACATCATGACCCAAGTATGATATGAGGGTACATACTTCGGTGCCCAACATATCTTGGACCCGGCGAATAGCTCCTCTTAGGCTTGGCACACCGTGGCCGCCATGTTGGCGATTTGGGACTATCCCAAATCATGGGCTCACTTGGCGACCCTGCCATTCCCAATACCGGAGGAGTTGGGCGACGCCCCAAAGATATGTTGGACACATATGACTTGACATCAATCCTATGGCACACTCCGGTCCAAGTCGGGCACGTGCCTCATTTGCCCTAACCATGAGCGTGCGCAATTTTGGCCATTTTGAGCATTTTTCCACTTTTGCTGCCCGCCGTGCCCCATGTTCTAACCTTCGTGCACGCCGGACGCATGGACCAATGGACCATATATGACATGGGTGTTATGGGTAATGGTCCCCATGGTCCACACACCACGTGGGCGAAGCGGAGCCGCCTTCGTCAAGGCGCTACGCCAAATTGAGTATGGGCAATTTTGCCATTTTTGCATTTGTGGACCCAATTGGGATCGTCACCACGCCGAGTGGCATGGAGATCTTTGAGAGCCAAGGGCATGGGAGTCTCCGTTGCACTCCTGGTGGATCACGTATGGAATGGCGGATCCGATCTCCAAGCCGGCGTGGAGATACACTATTGGGAGCACACCGAATTTTGGCTCATTTCAAGCAGCCAAAATGACCCAATTTTGGGACCCCAATTTCCCCCTTCCGTGTGGTCAATTGGCGGCCCCATTTCTCTAAGCCCATAGGGAGCCCGGACCTAAATTCAAGTTGTACACTCAGATATAAGTCCTAGGTCCTGCCTCCTACCCTGTGAGCCATTGGCCTCACCTTGGCCGAGCGAGCCGCGCGTGGGAATGACGCCAATTTTGGTGATTTTGGCATCATGACCCCACTTGACTCATCCGTGTTGCCCTGATCGGCCTGGCCAGCCACAAAAGGCGCCGTTCAGTGCAAAAAAATCCGTGTTGCCCTGATGCCGGGACCTCAGAGGGAACCAGGTTTGGTGAGGGCTCCAGGGAGTTCGTACTCGAAGGGCATAGGGTCAGTTGCCTCGTCCCTACCTCTGGCGGGTCCGGACGAGGGGTCAATTTTGGAGTTTTTCAAGCCAATTTCAGTTTGGGCTGAAACAGCCCATTTTCAGCTACCAACTCCTGGGTGATAATGGCGGGGCCATATCTCTGGCTCAGAGTGGAGTTGGGACCTGCCGTTAAGGGAGCATAGGGAACCACTGTCGGTTGGCCTTGGAACCCATTGGTTCCCAGGAACTCGCCTGTGGCTGTGCGGGACACCTCTCCCATTGGCAGGGTTTCAGGGTCCGGACTGAGCAGGGCATGGGTTGTGTTTGAGCCCCCGCCCCCATCAGCCACTGAGAGGGTCGAACCTGGGATTGGGATATGAGTCGGGACTGAGTGTCTATTGTCCCTTGATGCCCTTACCCCAGTCCAGTCTTAACCCCATGTGTACATATCCTGATGTGTTGCTGTACATACTTTCGTTCCCTCTTTGCAGAGTGGCAAGGATTCTGAAACGCTTTGTCACATGACACAGGCGTATTGATGCCCTTGTGAGCGTAGTGCCTTGCCTGCCTGCTCACTTGTGCGTGTCACCGCAGCGTCCCGTGGCCGGCCCCCCACGGGAACGCGTCAAAAGCGTTTCACCGCCGC
Source organism: Eutreptiella sp. 'Long Island Sound 2002' (assembly GCA_964036045.1). NCBI lineage: Eukaryota > Euglenozoa > Euglenophyceae > Eutreptiales > Eutreptiaceae > Eutreptiella > Eutreptiella sp. 'Long Island Sound 2002'. Next base: position 32,388,280 of record OZ038394.1, on the reverse strand, counting down.
GGGGTTACCCAACCCTCGCGTGCCACTCGGGGCCACCAACCCCGAGCAGCGCGTCGCAGCAGCGCGGCGCAGCTCGTAGCTCGCAGCGCAGCGCAGCGTCTCGCAGCGCAGCGCAGCAGCTCGCAGCGCCACTCAGCGACAGCGCCGAGTTCGTCACGGAGCCCGCAGCGCCGTCAAGAGCACCGCCCTGACCGCGCAGCAGCCGTGAAAGAGGTGCACAGACCAGGACTCCTGCATCAGCCCCATCGGCCGACCCGGAGTCCCACCGGCCGACCAGCAAGGCCGCGTCAACCACCTCCACAACCACCGGCTGACCAGCACCAGCCGCACTTCCAATCCAGTGCTGCAGCACCCTCCCCAACAACCACAACCAGTTCGTTGAGGTGAACGAGTGCACATCAAGGACTTCAAGACCATCTACGCCCCCGCTGCCATGGTGAATTGGCAGGAAGCGGGCAGGACGTGGCCGCGGCCCCACCCCCATGCAGCACGCCTGCTGCGTGGGTTGGTTTGGGACCAGCATTACCGCCACAGCAACCCCCAGTGCGAAGGGGGCATGCCCAGGAGCTTCGAGCTCCGCACGGACATCGCCCCCGACCGCCTGCAGGCCGTGGAGGACTGGCTGCGGGCGGAGGGGTACGAGTACCGCCACCAGCAGAGGCGCTGGAGGGCGTGGACCCGGCCGGACAGGCCCGGCGAAGGGCTGCGCCCCGACGGGATCGAGGAGGACGAGGACCCCAACGCCTACCCGTCGGGCGCCTCGATCAACGTCTCCCTGTGGGACGTGATCGAGAAGAAGTTCCCGGAACCGGGAAGCGAGCGCAGGCTGCAGGGCAGCAGCAGCGCGTCTCCGGCGACGGAGAAGAGGTCCGCCGGGGACAAGAAGAGGGACCGGAGGTGGCGGGAGTACCAGGAGTCCCTGGCCGCCGAAGCCGCCCAAGGCGCCAAGGGCGGAACCCCAGCCCCCAGTCCCCAACGGCCCAATGGTGGACACCACCCCGGCTCCACCACCCTTGGCGACTACATCCAAGTCGCCAAGCAGACCCAGGCCAAGCCCCGTTCGCTGCTCCTGAAGGCCCGGCAGGCCTCAGCAGGCCCCAGCAGCGACATCGAGTCGGCCCACCGCGGGAGGACGCCGGCCGACCAGGCCAGCTCCAGCAGCAGCGTCGCTCCCGAAAGGGACGTGGCGCGCGCCTGTGAGCGCGCCTGTGGGGTGCCCTGCAACCGTCGGGTTGCCCGGCAACGGGCCAAGCAGTACAGCGCTGCTGTGGAGGGCGCCGCCGGCATCGCCCAGGAGGAAGCTGCGCAGTGGGCGCATGGCATGGCCATCCACACCCAGACCGTGGCGGCCATTGCGGCTGGACTCACGGCCGTGGCCGCCCATGGGGTAGCGACTGCCCAGGTCAACGGTGAGTTGGCGGCAGCCGACGAGGAAGCCCGCCTGACGCAGGAGGCCATTGCCTGCAAGGAGGCCGAGGTGAAGGCGCTGGGGGAGGCGCTTGCCCAAGAGAGGGCAAAGAAGGAGGCGGAGGAAAGGGCCCACGCTGAAGCGACGGCTAAGGCCCATGAGGATGCCGCCAAGAAGGAAGCCATCGAGGCCGCGCGACGGAAGGTCGCTGAGGAGAAGGCCAAGACGGAGGCGGAGCTGGCGGCGTTGGAGGCGCAGAAGGCGCAGCTGCTGCAGGCCCGGGAGACCGAGGCGGCTCGTGCTCGGGAAGAGGCCGAAGCGCGAGCTGCCGCAGCCACCGCCGCCGCAATGGAGGAGGCAGAGGCCAAACTCCGCCACGAGACTCCCCCGGGAGGATCGCGAGTGGAGACCCTTCGAAGGCTTTTCGAAGGGGACGCCTCCTCCAGGATGAAGCTGGATGAGGCGGACACGGGCAGCAGTGGGAGCGGTAGCACCACCGCCCGTCGACGGAGGAAGGGCAAGGGGAAGACCCCCGAGAGGCCGCGGAGGCCAGCGGGTGGGCACCCCCACGACAGTGACCCCTTCTTCACCGCCAGTGACGGGGATGAACGAGGCCGTCGACATCGCCAAGTGGTGGCTTGGACGGGCGGAAGTGGCGGAGACGTCCCCATGGAAGGTGAGGATGAGGATCCCCCTCCTCCCTACCGGAGCTCCGAGTCCTCCGTGACCAAGACGCCCAGGTGGGGCGACATGGACGAGGATGACGACATGGACTTCGGCATCACGAGGAGGCGCCCATCCTCGGACCCACCGAGGCGACCCGGCGGAGACCCACCGGGACCCCCTGGCGGAGGACCTTCAGGACCCCCTGGAGGACGCCCACCAAGTGGACCCCCTGGAGGCGGACCACCGGGCGGGGGAGGACCCCCTGGACCGGGCGGACCTGGCGGAGGCCCTCCTGGAGGACCCCCTGGGGACCCCGGCGACCCACCAGGGAACGGTGTCCCGGATGCCACCTGGCGGTGGATTGTCTACCTCCGCAGGAGAGTCCAGTTGCTCGAGCTGGAGGTAGACACGGGCAAGAGCGAGATGGCTCGCATCTCCACGGTCGCCGCGCGCGCGCAGAAGGACTTGGACATCGCCAGGGCCGAGACCAAGCTGCTGACCAACGTCGTCAGCGGCCTGCAGGAGAGGCTGGATGCGCTGGAAGCCCGTGGGAGAGTCGGCAGCGACCACCCACCCCTGGAGTCTGGCTCGTCGGACGACGGCTGGGGACCCGGACCAGGTCCAGGCAGACCCCACGCCCCCGGCGGAGCCCCCAGGAGTCGCCCCAGCGCCAGTGCCCCCTCTCTCTCCGCCCCCTCTCACCACAGCGCGGGCCGCCGCAACGAGCGCGTGCCGCCCGGCAGTGGCAGTGAGGAATGGCGCGATGAGTGGCTCAGCGCGGACTACCACAACCGCCGTGCTCCACCGCGGACGCCTGTACGCCCCCGACGCCCGCCACCAGCCCCGGTGCCAATCCCCAGGGCTGGAGGGCGTTATGGTGGACTCAGGGATGAGGTCCCCAGAGGAGACGTGGAGTGGGATGTCGGCGAAGGTGAGGACCTGGACCTGGACCTGGACCTGGAGGAGTTCGACATCAGCCCGCCGCGTGGTGTACGACGGGAGGCCGCTGAACGCAGCCGCCGGCGCCGTGATGAGGATGCGTACATGGATGCAGTACGGCGTGAACATTTCGGTTCAGCGTACGTGGAGGAACCGCGGCGTAGCCACAGGGATTCCATGGAGGAGATGGACGTGGCGGCCGTGGGAGTCCGTGGGCGAGGCCGATGGGAACCTCGGTCGACCTCGCGGCCGGCGTTCATGGTCTCTAAGGCCGCGGACGCCGCCGTGTGGGAAGACTTGAAGGACATCAAGCCCCCCATGTACGATGGCAACCCCCTCAACCTCGACCGCTTCTTGGAGAAGCTGGACGATTGGGGGCTGACCGTCACTGAAGACCAATCTCCCGCGGATGCGGAGAGATATGTCTTCAAACGGTTCAGGTACCGCCTGCCGGAAGTGCTCGGCGAGCTATACTTCGTGGCGACCAAGGAGGGGAAAATCAAGACCCTCAAGGACGCCAAGAAGTGGCTCAACGAGCAGGAGCGGGTGGACGCTCCGCAGGTGGCTGCCAAGCGCTGGAAGTCCATCAAGCTTGAGCATGATGGACGGGAGATCCGCCTACGAGAGTGGCGGGACTTCCGAGGGAAATACACCCTCTTCCGCCGCAACGTGGAGGATTGGAACGAGGGTGACGAGCAGGCTCGCCTGCTCTCCATGCTACCGGAGGCATGGATCAAGAGGGTCACCAAGGAGGAATCCAAGAGGGCCAAGTCCAACCACACGGTCAAGATGATGCTCCCCAAGGAGTATCATACGAACGTGGTGAGTTGGGCGAAGAAGAACGTGGCCCGGGATGTCAAACGGCACTCCCTGCGGAACGCTCTTCTCATCACCGTCTCGGGCGATCGCGAGAAGACCGCGATTTGGCGCCTTGACGACTGTGAGTTGAGCGGCCAGACCATCCGTCTGCAGCCCATCCCGGCGCGGATGAGCTGCGACGAGATCCTGGAGTGGGTTGGCGAGGAGGTACTCAAGGAGTACCGAAACCTCCACCACACCCGCGGGTTGAGGCCCGGCGACCGCGACGTCAACTACGTTGGCGAGGGACCTGGCGGGGAAGACGCCATGGACCCAGCGGGAGCCGGCGGCGATGAGACTCTCGTCGACGATGACGACGACGATGAGCCCGCCGAGGTGGCCGTCTGTGCCTTCGTGGCCAGGAACCTGAGCGCGGGGAGCAACCGGGGAAACTGGAAGCCCCTGCAGCAGGGTTGGAGGAAGCAGGAGAAGAGGGATCCTCGCCGCATTGGCGACCCTCCGCTGTCCTTTGGGGAGTTCATACGAGCTCACCCGCAGGGCTGTTTCGTGTGTTATGGGAGGAAGAAAGGCTTCAACCATGACCACCGAACATGCCCCGTCCACAAGGCCGACACGGAGGCTTACAAGAAGGCGCACGGGTCGAAGAAGCGTGCGCCCGCGGGTATCCGGGAAGCCAAGATGGAGGTGGACAAGGACGAGCTGGCCAAGCTGATGTCGTCGGTGGGAACCGAGTTGGCCAAGGAGATCCAGGAGATCAAGCGGAACTGGGTCCCCAGGTCGGATAACAAGAACAAGGAGAACAACCAGAATGACCAGAACAAGGACAAGGACAAGAACAAGGGTAAAGGAGGAGGTAAAGGGGGAAGAAAGAAGGGCGTCAACGACGTTGAGGCCGAGGAGAACACCCCCTCTTCCACAACCGACGCCCCCTAGCGGAGCCCCTGCAGCCAAGGGCCCCAGCTAGGGCGGTCGCAGGATGGTGACGTGGGAAGCGCCGAACCATCCCTGTCGGGAGTCGGTAAACACAAGGGGACTGCCGCGGGCGGAAGGCCCGGTCTGGCGCCCAGTCGCGGAGGCGGGGTGAGGGCAAGTGAAGGCACGAACCCTTGCACCCGTCCGTCCTTAGCGACCAAGAACGTGTTTGATGTACTACAGGATCTATCCGAGAGTATCGGAGGATCACCCGGACCGCAGCTGGATGCTGCAGATGGGCAGCCTGAGCCCATTGTCCACGACCTGCACCAGTCGCTTGTGGAGCTTCTGGAACGGCCGGAGATCCTGAGTTTGCATGCCGTGCGCCGTGTCGGTCGCGAGCGGCAGTTGCATCTTAAGGTCCGTGCCCTATGCGGGGAGGTGGAAAAGGTTTTCGACGTGTTGGTCGACACGGGAGCTCAAGTCAGCTTGGTCAAGGCTGGCCTACTTCCACCAGAGTGTCTGACCGACAGTCGGAAGCCTGTCAGGCTGAAGGTGGCGAACGGCCAGTACATGGTGGGAGGCACGAAGGAAGCGGCCATTGGGCTGCAGTTCGTGAACCATCGTGAGCTGAGCCGCCCAGACCTCGGCAAGGAAATCCTCCTGCACGGTAGCTTCTACGAGGCCGAGATGGACTGGGACATGATCGTCGGGTACGACTTCATGATGGAGACGGACTCCGGCGTCCTCCCGGCCCAGGCCTCCATGACCCTGTACCAGGACGACCAGCTCTCGTGGCTTTCGTCACCTGAGCACCATGTGGAATGCCAATGGATCCACCCCGAACGCAATCAGCTCGAAGTGGCCGCGCTGGACACTGAGCCTACTGGGCCAGCGAACCAGGAGTACGGCGTAAGGCCGGAAGTGGCGTACCGAGTGGTCACGGACCTGGGAGCGTCGGATCTGGCCCTGGATGCGTTCTCTTCAGGAACCTCCGCCCATCTGCGGGTATGTGAGAAGTACTGGAGCGCCCAGGACTCCGCGTGGAAGAAGCACTGGGGTCCGCATCAGGGATTGATGTGGATCCATTGCCCCCGTTGGGACATTCCAAGAGCGATAGCGAAGATTCGCAAGGACCGCTCCAAGGCAGTGCTGGTTGTTCCTATGGGATGCACCGAGGAGGAAAGTACCCGACATTGGGTAGCCTCATTGACCAACATGACCTTGAACAAGGTCGTCCTACCGGCTGGAGAGAGTGTCTATCAGGACGCTAAGGGACAGCCCATGCCGCCCCAGAGATGGCCAACAGAATTCCACTATGTGGATGGGGGCCTTGATCAGGCCGACACCACGGACTTCGTGTGTGTCAACCGCATCATAGCAGAGCCATGGCGGCAATGCTTTGCGGTTCCCCCTGTTGACATCGAAGAATCGGACTCCGAAGACCCCCTCACTGAGGAGGAGTGGGATCTGGTTCAGGGGTATATGGATCAGCCCTTTCACGACTGGGGAAACCAGCGTGAGGGCAAAGGCCAGGACAAAGCCTGGTGGGAAGTGGACTCAATCGTCTCTGGTTCCTATGACGGGAACACCTTCGTACAGAGGGTGCTGGATCACATGTCCAGCCAAGACGAGCCGCCTGGCGGTAACCCACCCACCTACGGCGATCTGTTCCGAGGCAAGACCAGAGATGGCCCTTTGGGCCACCTGGGAAGACCACCTGAGCCGAAAGCGAGCGGGGTCGCTACCCCTCAAGTAAGCTCCGTGGTTCAAGTGCCCGGAAAAGCCAAGGCGGAGTCCGATGACTGCCCCAAGATCCAGGCGTTGAGGGCCAGGCTGAAGCAGAAGTATGGCGAGACCTTCTTCAGCGGAAAGCCTGTGTTCCCCCCACCGGTGCGTGGACCGTATGGCGAGGCCAAGATACGACTGAAGCAGGACCCCCGTGTGTATCGTCACCGGGAGTTTGCCCTGAGGGGCGAGAGGAAAGAGGCCATGGAGAAGATCCTCCGTGACTTCATCCAGAGAGGCTGGCTTGAGCCGTGCCACTCCGAGTGGGCCTCTCCCTGCTTCGTCGTCCCCAAGAAGGTTGCCGGTGAGTGGCGGCTCGTGGTCGACTACCGCGGCCTGAACGCCCAAACGCAGCACGACAGCTATACGCTGCCCCTCATTGAGGACATGCTGCAAAAGCAACACCGGCGGAGGATCTTCACGGTGATTGACCTGAAACATGGTTATCATCAGATGCCTCTCGCCGAGGAGTCCCGTGCCTGCACAGCCATGAGCACCCCACTTGGACCTCTCCAGTGGAAGGTGATGCCTATGGGCGTTACCAACGGCAATGCGGCTTTTCAGCGGATGCTGGAGAACCTGCTTGAGCCGGTGCGCGACTGTGCGGACCCCTTCGTGGACGACGTGATCATCGCGTCCGGGGACCCCAGCATGAGCTACGAGGAGCTCCTGGAGGCACACGAGAGGGACGTCACTCGAGTGCTGGACCTTCTGGTTCGGCACAAACTCACGGGCAGCAGTGACAAGGCCACCATTGCGGTAAGCGAGGTGGTCTTCGCTGGCCACGTAGTTGGGAACGGGCAGCGAAAGCCCATACCTGGCAAGGTGGCTGCGATCGAGCACTGGGAAAAGCCCAAAACGGTCTCTGAGCTACGGGCGTACTTGGGGTTCTGCAATTACTACTCGGGGTACATCAAAATGTATGCCGAGTATGCAGCCCCCATGACGACCATGCTCAAGGGCAACCGAGAGGAGACCAAGAAGGGGTCCAAGAAGGCTTTGGTCTGGACTGAAGAGTCTGACCGTGCCTTTGAGGGGATGAAGCAGGCGCTGCTATCCGCAGTGGGTCTGCACCTCGTGGATCCCGACCGAGGGTTCGTCCTGCGCACCGACGCTTCCGACTACGCCATTGGCGCTGTGTTGGAGCAAGTGCTTGACGATGGGAGGCACGTGCCCGTGGCCTTCTGGAGCCGAGTCCTGGCGGAAGGCCAGAGACGGACGTGGACGCCCCGTGAAAAGGAGGCGTATGCCATTGTCATGGCTCTCAGGAAATGGGCTGGGTACATAGCCCTCCATCCCGTCACCGTCTGCACCGACCATCAGAGTCTGCAGTCGTGGCACAAGGAGCACGTGGACACCCCCTCAGGTCCCGCCTCCCGACGGGCAAGATGGCACGAGACCTTGGCCAAGTTCGACCTTACGGTTGTTTATATTCCTGGAAAGGATAACACCGTGGCGGACTGTCTCAGTAGGTGGGCCTATCCCGCCAGCAAGGGCATGCAGGATATCTCTGCCCATGGCGATGAGGCTGAGACCGCTGAAGCCAAGAAGATCATTGAAATGGAGCGCCTGATGGAGGAGGAGGGTGCCAAATGCTTCGTCGTCATGGCCGCAGATGCCCCCCTCGCTTCGAGGGTGAGCAGAGCGGTCAGTGTACTCGCCCCTGTGGGCGCCGCGGGCGGAAGGCCTCGCAACCTTAATCCGAATTTTTCAGGATGTCGAAATCGGATTTTCGACTTCGACATCCCCGCACTTGATTTGACCTCTTTCGAGTGGACCTACGTGCCTCCGTATGCACGAATCAACTTCCCTTTTATCCTGCCCTCCATTTGTCTTAAAGATATGGGCAAAACAAAGTTGATTCGTGAGGCCACTTGTGAAGGTCATATCTCGTGCCGCTTGCGAGTATTGACGATAAGGAAACGTGGGATGTATTCACAATACTCCCGACGTAATTTAGGAAGCTTCATATGCCTTGCGTTTCTACACATGCGCGCTAGTGTAATGGATCATGGTCAAGAGGGTAGAGTTTGCGTTATAACTCTATGACCATGATATTGCGTGCGTTAAGATAACTTTCGAGTGTAGCGCGCAAGTGTTGGTGTTGCATAGGAACTCTCCTTGAGTTCCTATGAGCGATTGACACAAAGTTATGCCCTTGGAGGGGCATGACATATCGTGGTGGGAGCTACATTTTTGGGCAATATTTGGTATGTGCCATGTGTTGTGTTGCGTGCCCATTTGGCGGGCCCATTGCTCCAAGACAAGCCCGCCAATGGACCTCATATTGTGCAAGCCCCTTCTCCGTACTCCCTACGGTCAATTGCAGGCCTAACCTTCGTGAAGGGAAGCTTGTGTGGTGATCCCGAAGCGATGCGTTGGGAGCAAGGTGTGTATTTTACATTTTTCCATATTTTCATGTGCCCACTTGGGAAGCAGCGCTCGTAACCTTTCAAGGCGCCCCAATTGGAGCACATACGTGGGATCGAAGGTCATTGGTGTCAAGTCATTGTGTTTAGAAGGATTAAGTGATTGCACGATCCAAGCCAAAGATATTATAATATAATTATGCGCCTTTCAAGGCACTTTGGTTTGTCTTTGTGCCAATTTTGCCATTTTTGGCCCGTCATGATGTCAAGTGGCGACCGTGTATTTCAACGTTGCGCTCAATTGACATCATGACCCAAGTATGATATGGGGGTACATACTTCGGTGCCCAACATATCTTGGACCCGGCGAATAGCTCCTCTTAGGCTTGGCATACCGTGGCCGCCATGTTGGCGATTTGGGACTATCCCAAATCATGGGCTCACTTGGCGACCCTGCCATTCCCAATACCGGAGGAGTTGGGCGACGCCCCAAAGATATGTTGGACACATATGACTTGACATCAATCCTATGGCACACTCCGGTCCAAGTCGGGCACGTGCCTCATTTGCCCTAACCATGAGCGTGCGCAATTTTGGCCATTTTGAGCATTTTTCCACTTTTGCTGCCCGCCGTGCCCCATGTTCTAACCTTCGTGCACGCCGGACGCATGGACCAATGGACCATATATGACATGGGTGTTATGGGTAATGGTCCCCATGGTCCACACACCACGTGGGCGAAGCGGAGCCGCCTTCGTCAAGGCGCTAGGCCAAATTGAGTATGGGCAATTTTGCCATTTTTGCATTTGTGGACCCAATTGGGATCGTCACCACGCCGAGTGGCATGGAGATCTTTGAGAGCCAAGGTCATGGGAGTCTCCGTTGGACTCCCGGTGGATCACGTATGGAATGGCGGATCCGATCTCCAAGCCGGCGTGGAGATACACTATTGGGAGCACACCGAATTTTGGCTCATTTCAAGCAGCCAAAATGACCCAATTTTGGGACCCCAATTTCCCCCTTCCGTGTGGTCAATTGGCGGCCCCATTTCTCTAAGCCCATAGGGAGCCCGGACCTAAATCCAAGTTATACACTCAGATATAAGTCCTAGGTCCTGCCTCCTACCCTGTGAGCCATTGGCCTCACCTTGGCCGAGCGAGCCGCGCGTGGGAATGACGCCAATTTTGGTGATTTTGGCATCATGACCCCACTTGACTCATCCGTGTTGCCCTGATGCCGGGACCTCAGAGGGAACCAGGTTGGGTGAGGGCTCCAGGGAGTTCGTACTCGAAGGGCATAGGGTCAGTTGCCTCGTCCCTACCTCTGGCGGGTCCGGACGAGGGGTCAATTTTGGAGTTTTTCAAGCCAATTTCAGTTTGGGCTGAAACAGCCCATTTTCAGCTACCAACTCCTGGGTGATAATGGCGGGGCCATATCTCTGGCTCAGAGTGGAGTTGGGACCTGCCGTTAAGGGAGCATAGGGAACCACTGTCGGTTGGCCTTGGAACCCATTGGTTCCCAGGAACTCGCCTGTGGCTGTGCGGGACACCTCTCCCATTGGCAGGGTTTCAGGGTCCGGACTGAGCAGGGCATGGGTTGTGTTTGAGCCCCCGCCCCCATCAGCCACTGAGAGGGTCGGACCTGGGATTGGGATATGAGTCGGGACTGAGTGTCTATTGTCCCTTGATGCCCTTACCCCAGTCCAGTCTTAACCCCATGTGTACATATCCTGATGTGTTGCTGTACATACTTTCGTTCCCTCTTTGCAGAGTGGCAAGGATTCTGAAACGCTTTGTCACATGACACAGGCGTATTGATGCCCTTGTGAGCGTAGTGCCTTGCCTGCCTGCTCACTTGTGCGTGTCACCGCAGCGTCCCGTGGCCGGCCCCCCACGGGAACGCGTCAGGAATGTATCACGGATGGCGTCAGGTTGCGTCAGGATGGCGTCAGGATGACGTCAGGAAAATGTCAAGACAGCATCAGGATGGCGTCAGGATGGCGTCAGGATGGCGTCAGGGAACGTCAGGATAGTCCAATGGCGTCAGGAATGCGTCAGGATGCGTCAGGATGGCGTCAGGATGGCGTCAGGATGGCGTCAGGATGCGTCAGGATGGCGTCAGGCAAGCGTCACATGTGTGTCAGGGTAGAGGTGTAGGCGTCAGGAGCGCGTCAGGATGCGTCGGGATGCGTCAGGAAGGCGTCAGGGTGGCGTCAGGAAGGCGTCAGGATAATTTAGCGTCAGGTTGGCGTCAGGATGACGTCAAACGACGCGGGGCCCGAATCAAGTGGCAGGAGCTGGACCCCAATGAGTTGTCTCACTGCCAGTTTCACACTTCAGGTCTGAGCCGCGATGGAACGGGGAAGCATGACTACCCCGCCAGTGAATGGCGTCTGGTGCCTCTGGGGCACTGGAATTGGAAGTGGAATCAAGCACGATCCAACTATAGCACCTACGACCAGGAACTCCTGGCTGGGATGCTCGTGCTCTCTTCCCAATCCCGTCTTCTAGGTAATACCCTGTTGTATGGCTCTGTGACCAAGAGCCCGTGAAGACCTTTCAGAAGGGCCTGCTTCCTGAAAAAGCGAAACTAAAACGATGGTGGACATACCTGAGTCAGTTCAGGTTGACCGTCCATCATATACCAGGTATAAAGAACGAGATGGCTGACTACATCTCGCGTAATAACTTCGACGCCCTCTTAGGTGAGAGCTCTGAAGTGTTGGCCAAAGAGGCGTTCCAACGTATGGATGTCCAGCTGGACCTATCCATGCGTACGGCAGGTGTACTGGAGGGCTGGAGTCTGAGAGACTACCAGGCTGAGTACCAATGTGTACTCAGTACCCCTCAGTGATGGCCTAGAGGCACGCCTTATAGATGGCGACCGCTGGTATAAAGATAACCAGTACCTATACTATGAGGACCGCATAGTTGTGCCTCAGGCACGACTGGACGGCTGTCTGCAGTGGGCACACCACAGTTCCGGGCACACAGGGTGCAACTGGTCTGCTGAATTCTTCAATGAGCGTTTCTACTGCCCAGTGACTGTAAGGTTTTCGTGCAACCTATATTTTCGCTTTTTTCAGTGTATTTTCCTGATATATGTGTACAAACTGAAATCGGCTATCTCAGCACTGTTTTGGACAGTGTTGGTATCCGTCAATCGGGACTTTCTGTAGTTTTACACTGATGGTGTTTTCACCATTTTCTGTACTATAAAACTGAGTTTGGGTCGGCGACGGCCAGTCCTGAGATCGCGCGCGCCGATCCAGAAATTGTCGATTCAATCAGTTTTATTGTTTAGATTAATCCTATATCAGTTTTAGACACAAGCGAATGTTACGGCACTATCGCGGTGCTGATCGGTGCTAGTTTTTACGGCCCAAGTAGGTCATGTTCGTGATTTTTTATAAAAACACAGGTTGCTCAGATCCTGAATGTAAGCACACCAAATGAAAGCCCATCAGTTGGGCTTTGCATGCATATGCTGATTGGGTTTCCAAATGCGTCGGTGCACCGGCACCACGTGTTGGGGGGATACCCGTGTTCATGTTGCGAATATGCATTGTTTTGCTCATATTTCATTGTTATATGTCCCCCTTTGTTCATATCTTCTTAGGACATGAAAGGGACCGTTTCGAAATCACTCCCGTGATTTCGTCGAACACGTAGTATGTTTCCGTCGCCTTTTGTGGTTGCATTTGGGGTGTATTTTTGGGTTATTTGAAGGAAAACTTGGATAAGTTTCCAGGAAAACAAGTTCAAGGTCATTCATTTCCAAAAATGAAAAGAATTTCGAAACGCCCTCAACGACGACGACGACGACGACAACGACGTTGAAGACGACGACCACGACGACGCAAACATCGTCGACGAGATCTATGGAGCAATTGGTAAACCCCAAAATCATGTTCAAGAAGGTCCTTGGTGCCTACACCATTTGAGGACCATTTGACTACTTTGAGCCCTATTACAAGGACATTGACGACCAAGGAGACCTTCAGCATCGCGCTGGGAGTGCGTAGCGCTGAAGAACAAGTTGCAGCGCGATTATCCCAATGGTGTCAGCGCGTGATAGTTTTCATTTGATTACTCCAGTTGGGTGCCATGGACAAAGTGCCATGGACCTTTGGATGGTTCTCAAGATTTGATTACTCCAGTTGGGTGCCATGGACAAAGTGCCATGGACCTTTGGATGGTTCTCAAGATTATATCATGATCATTGGTGAGTTCTCAACCTCCAGCAAGGACGACAGCGCTGCCCACATCCTCCAGATTACGAAGTGGTCAAGTTAAAAGTCAAAAATATGAAGATTTCAGAAAAAATAATTCATGGTATGGGCCAAGAAGATTGGTGACCTTAATTGTAATCATAATAACTATGGGCCATGAGAAATGGTCCTATTGGTTATTTCTGTATTATATTATATGATCAGTGGATGATTTTACAAACTGTGAATTTTTCTGATTTGCTTTGTGTTGTCTTTGGTTTTAGGGTCAGGACATCTCAGAAGTGCATTTTTTTATTTTTTGTTTATTCACTATTTTTCATTTTAAATTCTGTGCAGAGATCATTTTTTTATGATTAGTTTCTGTCCAGGATTGCAGAAATTTTACTGTGATTGAGCCTGGGGGTCAGAGGACCCTATGTGTGAGGCACTTGTGAGTGCCATGAGTGGTGTGTGTGTAGACATGTACATTACATGCGGGTACCGGAACCCAGCGGTGCCTCCTAAAATCCCAGGTCCGGGATCAAAGTAAAAATCTGTGTTTTTTTATTGCTCCTCGGCTTATCTTCATAGATTCAGCCACAGAAGCACCCATTTTCTGTGGCTGTTTCTGAGCTTGGGAGGGGAGTGTTAACCCGTGGAGCAATTCAGTTGCGTGGTTAACACCCGACCCAAATGCTTTGCATTTTTCCCACCCAATTTTGTTGTTGCACTGCACCTTCCTTGTGCTTTTCAGCCTAGGATGTGTCTCAGGACTTGGGAGGGGAGTGTAAGGTTTTCGTGCAACCTATATTTTCGCTTTTTTCAGTGTATTTTCCTGATATATGTGTACAAACTGAAATCGGCTATCTCAGCACTGTTTTGGACAGTGTTGGTATCAGTCAATCAGGACTTTCTGTAGTTTTACACTGATGGTGTTTTCACCATTTTCTGTACTATAAAACTGAGTTTGGGTCGGCGACGGCCAGTCCTGAGATCGCGCGCGCCGATCCAGAAAATGTCGATTTCTGACGATTTTTAAGATATTTCAATCAGTTTTATTGTTTAGATTAATTCTATATCAGTTTTAGACACAAGCGAATGTTACGGCACTATCGCGGTGCTGATCCGTGCTAGTTTTTTTGGCCCAAGTAGGTCATGTTCGTGATTTTTTATAAAAACACAGGGTGCTCAAATCCTGAATGTAAGCACACCAAATGAAAGCCCATCAGTTGGGCTTTGCATGCATATGCTGATTGGGTTTCCAAATGCGTCGGTGCACCGGCACCACGTGTTGGGGGGAGACCCGTGTTCATGTTGCGAATATGCATTGTTTTGCTCATATTTCATTGTTATATGTCCCCCTTTGTTCATATCTTCTTAGGACATGAAAGGGACCGTTTCGAAATCACTCCCGTGATTTCGTCGAACACGTAGTATGTTTCCGTCGCCGTGCATTTGGGGTGTATTTTTGGGTTATTTGAAGGAAAACTTGGATAAGTTTCAAGGAAAACAAGTTCAAGGTCATTCATTTCCAAAAATGAAAAGATGTTAACCCGTGGAGCAATTCAGTTGCGTGGTTAACACTGACCCAGTCTGAGCTACGTGCCCGTATGCAGTCCATAGTGGACTTCTGTGGCTGTCACGCCAGCAAACAGAGTGACTCACGTGACAGGGGACTGGTCTCCAGTCTCCCTATACCCTACTGTGCTAACTCCTTGTTGTACGCGGATTTCATCCTCGGCCTGCCTAAGTTTGGTGGCTATGACAGCTGTTTGGTGGTCACCTGTGGTCTAACCCGCTTCACACGTGCTTTCCCCTGCAACAAGAAGATCACAGGAGAGCAGACTGTGAAGATCCTGGCGGAGGAGTGGTTTGAGCCCTATGCGGCGCCTAAGGAGATCCACTCTGATGAACATGTACGCATCCGGAGTGATACCGGATGGTACAAGCGAGTGCTGGACGCCCTGAACGTCCAGGTAACCACAGGTGTACCCTACACGCATATGTCTAACCCTCTTTGTGAGAGACAGAACCGTGTGGTGGAGCAGAATCTGAGGATTCTGATGAAACAGGAGCGCACCAAAGATTGGGTAAGCCTGTTGCCCTGGGCCGTTCTGGCCATGAACTCCCAACAGAGTTCCTCTACCGGCTATACCCCCCATGAACTGTTCCATGGGGGGCATCCTGCGTGGTTTTTCAAGTCCTCTTTCCCCGAGGACTATAAGAGCCCAGTTGGGGACTGGCTGGAGCACCGGCAGGACCTGGCTAACAGGGCTAGAGCTAACCTGAAACGCGTTCGTGAACGCGAGCTAACCCGGCGTAACCGCACGAGACGTTCTGCCAGTTTCAAGGTAGGAGACCTGGTGCTTGTACACCACTCGCGATTGCCCACATGGCCCCGCAACTGTTTGCAGGACCCCTACTTTGGACCCTATCGTATTATAAGAATGGATGGATCCAGGATCCATGTCAGGTGCAGCCCCCGTCCAGGTGGGGAGCTGTTGTGTGCTCCTAAGCAACTTAGACACTACCACTCCCCTGATGAACTATCGTGGGATGAGTGGCGTTTGCCTGACTGTGAGGTCGAACGTATCGACCTAGAGAATGCTGCCACCCCTGAGGAGGCAGACGAACTCGAGGAGATGACTGCCGAAGAGATGGCAGTCGATGGGTACTACGTGGTTGCAGGTATTGCACGCCACGAGTATAAACAGGGATGGAAATTCCTGACCCTATGGGATGGCTATGGGCTATCAGAAGCTACCTGGGAGCCCATGTCCGCCTTTATACAACCAGATGGGAGTATCAACCCCATCTTTCGTTCTGACCTCGTTGAGAACAACGAGGGACATTTGCTAACCCGTGCTGAGACCCTGTCCCGGCGCAAGAAGGGAAACTAACCTCCCAGGGTCAGTGAGCACTCTTGTGCAGACGGATTCGCATATGTGTGTAAGAGCAGTTGTCACAGTTGCCCCGCATTGCATCGCAGGACAGGACCGGTAGCCCCCCGTGACAACCACTCCCTGACCGAAGGCCATTGGTTTTGCCCAGACCGCTGCTCTCTGAGCACTGCACTAACCCTGGTTGTGCTCTGCAGTCCCATGCCTATGGTTGCCAGCGTGAGCCAGATGGCCACTTATCAAGTTTGCAGCCACCCAGCGAGTGTTTGCCTTGTTGACCATGTGTGCCATGGGACCTGCCTTGATGTAATGACCTTAGGGAGCCAACGGTGAACGGTGGCTACCTCTTCTAATGACCAGGGGGGGATGACAAGCAAGGTGTGCTCACCCTCCTTGGGGACAAGCGCGCCCACAGTTAGGACCCCTAACTGGTCCAGACCCATGGGGTTCTACCCTTCTTAACCTGGTCGCTATACTTGTCTGCCTATGTATGTGTGAGTGTGCTATGCCTGAGGTCCTAAGAGCAAGCTGCAGAAGTGGTGTCCTAATTATACCCAAGTCTGCAAGCTTGCTAAACCCGGCGGATGTCTTACCGGTGCCACGGGGTACGCCCCGGGTCTCTCCGCCCCTAAGCGCCCAATTTCTGTGTTGGCGCAAAACCTTGGGGGAATACCCAGTGCATATGACCAGGTATTGTTTTGCCTACCTGGCTACTACAGGGGAGGGGTGGCCAAAAGCTATGAAGGCATGAAAACGCCATTTTGCTATGTGGCCAAAACGCTGACCTAACCACTGCCACTGCCCACCAACCCTGCTAAAATTGCAGGAAACAGGCGGGACAGCGACACACGCACTACAGGTCCTACACACTCTGTGGCAGCACCACCCTTCGAAGAGTGGGCGAGCACTTGCTCCAGCCCCCACTCAGGGTTGCTACCCCTACACCCACACGCTACTTGGGGACGTTGTCAAAGATGTCTTGGGTCCTAATGACCCTCCTGTGAAATGACAAGCGAACACAGTGCCACTAGGCGACTGTGGCCTGACAGAGATGCCCTCGCACGTTTCTCTGTCAGGGCTTGGAGGGAAGAGGCGCTCAGGTTGTGTGCACTACGCAGATGTTCTTGATGTCGTACTGTCCACGCCCTCCATGGCTGTGGTACAGTGATTTGTTTGTGATCTGCGCCCCTGTTTAGCTGGGGCAGAACAAGGTATAGCTGCCGAAGGCAGCTGCTCCGTGCACCAATCACCCTGTACCTCGCCCACCTGTACAACAAAGGCGGATGACTCAGGTTTGGGACTGAGGAACCTAACCAGCCTCGCCAGATTATCCGGGTCTTGAGCTGGAAAATAATACACTGTTCCCAAACATGAGTACAAACAAGCAAGCGTTAAGAGACTCCTTGGGTTCTCTTACAGAACGTAGGGCGAAGCCCTGGGTAACCTAAACAAAGTTTACCGCGCGCATTCTCGCGTGGCCTACCCTTTAATGCACGTGTGCATGCACGAGTATGCACAGGTTCCTCTCAATTTTTCAATTTTACCTCAACATGACCACCACAGCACGAAAAACTCAACCAGGAGGTGAGCTCCTCCTGGGCTTACCTACCTTACTCACCATGCACCATGTGAATGCCGAAGAAACGCGAGCGCAAAACAACCCTACGCATTTTAAACAACCCTACGGCGTTTTATAAGCTACCCTAATCGTTTAATGCATCGTGTGACATGCTCCATTGTACCTGTTCTGTTTCTTGCAGAAAGGAGAACGAAGGATGAGGGAAGATGAACGACAACACGACGCAAAGCAATGCCTAAGCGTGTTAAACAACCCTGTTTTAGAGCAACGTCACAAACACGAGCAAGCACTTCTGTGGGACCTGTGAGAGAGGAAGGAAGGTGAATGCAGGCACAGGGAAGCGTAACAACGTGTGTGTGTCGGAATTTGGCACATGCATCGCGAGCACTTCGTTTTCTTTTACCCTACGTGCGTTTTGCGCGCACCATTCGTCGAACATACCTTTGTAGTCTGTTTTCACCTGTGTGGGGGAAGTGCAAGGAGGACCCGACCCCCAACGAACACAACGAGGACAACCCTAACGTTTTAACGAAACAACCACGACGAACACAATGCATGCGTGTGTCATGACACTGGCATACCTCAGAGGCGAGTTTTTCGCCTGCTCTTCTTTCTGTTTGTGTTTTTGTGGTTGGTTCCTATGGTTTGTAAAATTTTTGGTGTAACCATGCCAAAAATTTTGTTTTCTATGGGCTAATTTGGGCACACACCTTTCTGTTTAGGTGCCTTGGGGTGCCGCAACTTCCTTTTCTGGGCGCGGCCCCGTTGCGCCTGTCTGCGACTTTAAGTTTGGGCCTGTAAATGACGATTTCTAACGTCTTTTCGTCAATTTTTAGCGATTTGACTTGTTAAATCGCTAGTCCTTTCGCTAATCCACAGGATTCACACCCTGTTGGTTCTGATTTCTATTTTTTTCAGCTCCTGGAGTTTTGTGGGCTCCATTAGGAGTATTGCTCCGCCCTGGCCGTAGGTCAGGACGATTACTGGAAGATGCTGTTTATGCAGCGATGACCGTCCGCATTAGAGCGTTCGAACATACCCTAGTGGGTAACCATGTAGACTCTGGAGTGGAGGTCATGGGTTCAATTCCCACCACCCCCATACTCTTTTTTCCAAAAGTTTACGCTCACGCCAGCTACTTTTGAGGAATGCCCCTTCGAAGGGACATCATTCACGGTACATCACGCTATTTCAAAAAGGTACCAGCAGTGTGAACAGCTCCTATGAACTGATGAGGAGGTTTTGGTGAAGGTTTGCACCATTTTCTGAGGTACTTTCAGGTAATTAAGCCTTTTTCCTTGGTCCTACTAGCTTGGCCAGCTAGTACTCCAAGGGGGGAGTAAGAAAAGTCACTACCATGTCTTTCTTGGGGGACTTGATCCAAGCTACAGCCCCCCTTTTTGCCTAAGGAAGTATTGAGACTAACACTTAAACATTTTTGTCTTTCCTTGAAGCTTTAAGTACACTTTCTCAGTCAACTAGGGTTATAACCCTAGCCCCCCCCATGAAGTTCACCCCTACCACTCAAGGGAGCGGAGGTGCCATCCTTCATGGAGGTTATACCGAAATAAAGTAGGCACTTCATGCCTTGGGCCTTGTAGGTTAAGCCTAGTGGTCTCCCACCTCAGGACCCCTATACTCAATTGTTTCAACTACTTATTGTGGTTCCAAAATTTAACTGATTCTGAATTCAGTTGCTTGGCCAAGCTGGCCAAGCCAACACCTGTGTCTGGCCCAACACCCATGCCCCAGAATCCTAACCAACTCCATTTTCACCAAAACAGTGCACATGAAGTGCAAGGATCTACCTTGGGACATGAGTCATGCCAGTTTTTCATCCAAAATCAACTATAGTGTTTATAAATCTATTTGAGCTATGTATATGAATCCTCTTTTGTGCATATGCAGCCCCTCTTTGCTTACAATGCTTTGAATTGGAAGAATACCATCATTATTCTGACTTTGATCCTGTTTGTGGTGTTCCTTGTTCGTGGACTTTACCTTTTTGCAGTTTTGGGGAAATATCTTTTGAAAAGCAATCGAGGTTTTGAACATCAACAACAAGCAAGGGATACCAGAAACTCTTTCTATTTATATTAGATATTTCATGTGGCGATGTTAGATAAAAACCGATTTGGAAAGAGTTGTGTATTACATACAGTGAAGCTCTTGTAGGTGGTACGAATGGACATGAAAAGAAGGTCAACATTTTATTCTTGGTCCTATCATCCGAAAAAAAAACTTAGTTTGGACCTTCTTCCCAGTTTCGCCCTTTTCAGTGCATAAGCTGTTTTCCATGTGTTGAGGTGCACACGTTGTATGCATTGTGTGCACATTTTGCATGCATGGTCATGCATTCTTATGCTATAGTAAACATAGTAAACACACATAAATAAGAAACCACAAAATTCTGTTACTGCCATTGTGTCTTAGCCCTACAAACACAACCTCCACACTTCAAAAACACTTTGTTAAATGACTGTTAACGAATGTTGGGCCGGCATTGACGCAAGCTACTTTGGCGGTTTTTTGAAACCTTGCATCTACGCTGCCGCGTGGGGTCACCTGTCAGCCCCACCGGACATGCATGGGGTCCTCCCTCGTTCTTTGCTACGCTTCTTGCTCTCTCCATGAGGGGATGTGGCCCTGAAGGCAAGGGCATAACTTACAGCAGATCTGAGCCCAGCCTTATACCCTAACCCCCCCTTGAAATCCCCCCCCTTTTGTCAGGTCGGTCCCCCCCCACGAGGGGGGGACGGTTATGAAGTGACGCCCCCCCCCCCTGGGGGGGGGGGATTGCACCACAAAACAGTACCATAGTATTACAGTGTAAATCAGCTTCGGCGCCTTGTAAAAATTTTCCTCGGCGCCTAGGATTTTCTATGCTTTTTGGGCCAGGTGATGGTCCCCCCCCCTGGGGGGGGGGGATTGCAAGGGGGGTGTAGGGTACCTTTCCCCTCCCCGTGAGAACAGGGGGTAGGCCGAGCTTTGTTTGACTTGGGCATGCAGGAGAGAAAGAGACAATGGCAACCAAACTCAGGAGAACATGCACCAACAGGCCAAGCACCCCTGCTTGTCTGCAGCTTTTTCCCTGCGGTGCTTGAAAACGCAATGCCTCTCGAGGCCACATCGGATTGTCGAGAGGAGTGGCCGTGTGCTGAGAGGAATGGATGGTGTGAACACGTGGGCTGGCGGTGCAATCGTCGGATTACTCTTTGGAGAAAATGCAAAGCGTGGGAGAAGATTGCCCTGAGGGGGGGGGGGGGGGGCACGGGAGCCTATTTTCCCAATCCCCGCGTGGAAAGCTGTGTTATGGCATTGCGAAGGCACGCGCTAGCAGCACGTAAGACAGGTGCTCGTCAGTGGCCAACAAAAGACCATAGGTACATTTCTGCCAACAACATAGCAGCGGACGGGTTCCCGGCAGTAGCAGGTCACCGATGAGAGGCAACGTTCGGCAGCGATATGCACACGGGCTGGCGCCAGGCTGAACAGTGCAACCCCTACGTTACTGTTGCATTGAGAACCACGGGAAAGTACTGGACCCCCATCCCCCGCCCTTGTGGGCCCCAAATGTGTTCCATGGACGGTGCACTAGGGGGGATGAGGGACTGCAGGACCGGATAATCGGCGGACCAATCCACGTACAAGTCTGTACATGGAGGGGGGTTGTGGCATGTCCCAAGATGCGTACGCGGTGCTGCGCCCGGTTGCGCATTGCGCAGCCACTGCTTCAAAACTGTGAGTACTGCGAGGTAAGGGGCAGGCAGGCATGGCAGCATGTGACAACACCAACGAATGGTGGCGTCTGTGTCCCAGGGGCATCGCCTCAGGAGGCGGGGCACAGCACCGTGCACTGTTGACTTGGCATACCCGGACCATACGGCCACTTGACAGCAGGCAGCGAGGCTAAGCAGCACACCAGACCAAAGTATGGAGGAAAAAGCTGCCGTGGGCCCCACCACCACCACCCCCCACCACCACCACCATCCAGGGGCTCCCATGGGCGCCCACCCAGAGCAAATGTTGGGCCGCCGAATCACCCTTGAAGATTGAGATGCAGATTGGGCAATGCGACTGCAGAACGATTGTGAAGGGGTTGTCATGGGGTCGTGTTGCTGACACGAGGTGGGCGGTGCA
Organism: Eutreptiella sp. 'Long Island Sound 2002'; assembly: GCA_964036045.1. Lineage (NCBI taxonomy): Eukaryota > Euglenozoa > Euglenophyceae > Eutreptiales > Eutreptiaceae > Eutreptiella > Eutreptiella sp. 'Long Island Sound 2002'. The sequence continues at coordinate 32,366,550 of OZ038394.1, read as the reverse complement.
GGATGGCGTGCAGTGCGGCGACAAGTGCCTGAAGTAGCATTCAGGGGTTTCAGCCCATCCGGACCCCGATTCAGCCAGGTCACGACACGAGGCAGTGGACCACGGCTGGCCTTAATCAGAAAAAAAAAACCAGGGGTAGACCTCATCAAGCCTGAACCGCAAGAAAGCCAACAACAAAGTTTGGTCAATCACCAGCTTTTAGCCTCAACCGTCAACTTCCGTCAATTAAACACCAACCACCGTGGGAAGGCATCGACCGCCGTCACACTTGCCTCGGCAGAGGGTGCAGCTGTATGAGCCGCTACCAAACAACGAAATACTGGGTTCTTTGAAGATTGGTGTTGTGGACCACCAGCTGCTTCCTTGAGCGATCATATCACGTTGGGGGACGCACGAACTAGTAGAAGCCAAGCAATGCCATGCCTGCATGTCCACCCACCTCACCTCGACCCGAGGGCAGCAACAACCACATAAGTATTGCATACACTGTTCCCTTTTTGTCGCTTTCATGTTTGGACGGGTTGCCACAAAATTTGTTTCGCCCACCAAAAGCTCTTCCTCCAGTACTCTGCAACTCTCAAGATGCAGTGGGACAGGGGTGTGGGTGGCTTTGGGTCTTTGTTGAGCGTGACGAACGTTTCATCAGCCACTGGAGACTGGTGTAGCATAGTATAGTATAGTATAGTTCAGTCCACAGGGCAGAGCACTCTGCAAAGGTACAAATCATGGTTCGCAACTGTGTGGACTGATGTTGAAAGAATTATGTGGTATGTGAAGATCGAAACCCCGCATCTCCATTTCATTTCTTGCGCTCAAGAAATTGAAATCCAGAAGTTCACCTTCATTGAGATGTGGCGTGGTGGACAATTACCCCCCACACGTTGCAATGTTGGTGGTGGGAGTCCCCCGCGGGCTGCACCGAGTGTCAAACAGTCTGCAATAGATGATTGCCACATCTCAATCTTTCTGTGCTTCCACTCAGGCCCCACCTCCCGCCTGTGCTGGCACCACTCTGCTCAACTGCACAATTCAACTCAACAATTCTGCGGAACTGGCCTCCTGGTCAACTCCTTGCATACAATGGGCAACAGAACAGTGCAACAGATGGCACAAAAACGGGGTGCCTGAAAAAATGATTCTTTGACAAAAAGGCCTCAAAGGAAATGCCCCCGGGCTGGTAAAACCAAAGAAGAGACAAAGAACTTGGTGCACCAACAAGAACGGGAGGTAGACTCTTGGTATCAGGATGGCAAAAGGGCAGTGCTGGTTCCAAACCGCAAGAAGGCAAGGTAACTAAGCAAACCAGGAAAGGGCGGTAAAAGTATGGCAAGCACATCTTTTCCATGTTCTTATCTGAATCCACCGAAAGAAAGACATCGTCTGTCTCATTGACCACTCGGTCTGCCGGCCTGAAACAAGTGAAATACTAAGCCTGGGAAGGAAAGAAATGCCTGCACACATGGTGCGTCCCTATACCCCCTGCACATGTGGCAGACCTGATTTTGCCACGTTGCAATCGCCATCCACTGGTCCGACTCATTGTACCCACCCCAAGGGTCCCACACTGGCCACACCCACCGAAGTGCACAGGACTGCATGGGCTGCACGGCCTACACTGCGCAGGTCCGTAAAGCCCGTTGTGGATTTGCCTCATAGCACAAAAAAAAAGGTGGAACAAGTGACGATCTTGTCCTTGCTGTGCTGATTATCCACGCCAGATCTGTTGCATTGGGCACGGAGACCTGAGGCATAGGCCAAAGGCTACACAATGCACTGCTGTTTTGTGAGGGTGTGAAATGATATATCAGGGCTGTCTTCGGTCGCAGCGAGTGTGAATCCCAGAGGCTGTACATCCGTTGAACTTACTTTCTGGCAGACACTGAGAAAATCCTGTGCAGGGGGTAATGGATTATTGCAGCGTACCTCATCGGGATTGATGTGACTAGGAGCTCAGACATCCAGCCGTAGAAGTTGATAGTCGTCAGAGGCCCCTGCCTTCCCTTTTGAGAGCAGGAGGCTCCATACCCGACCTCAAATGTCCCCCCAAGTCGACTTCTCGATGTCCATGTACCACCCCCCCTTGTCCAGTAAGCGGCTGCGCGCGACGGTTCCCTCGCACCCCCGAGGGAACGGGCCCCAGTGACGGTTCCCTCGCGCCCCCTGCGACCTATGGCAAGCGTACCGGCGGAAAACTCTGTGGATGTTGGCCCTACACCGCAGAATGAGGAAAATGGAAAGTGACGGTTCCCTCAGCCCCCCCGCTTACTAGACAAGGGCGATTACTAGACAAGGGGGGGGGGGGTACACACTCCGGCGGTGTGCTCTGCCTCAGTTTCGTCCAGGCAGTACAAACAGTGGAATCGGTGCCCATAGGGGGGTGAGCTGGCCTGCCCAGGCTGTTGCGAGATGAGGTGGGAGGGGAAGCGCCGACTCTCTTGCCAGTCCTGCGGATAGTGCGTATCATTGACAGCCGGATACACTTTTTTTTCTGGGGGGGGGGGGGGGGCTACACACGTGATTCACACTACACATATGAAGAAAATAGACAAGGGAGAGAGAGCCAGAGAGAGAGAGAGAGAGACACAGAGGGAGAGAGAGAGAGAGAGAGAGAGAGAGAGAGAGAGAGAGAGAGAGAGAGAGAGAGATCTCGGCCATCCCCCACAGGGAACCAATTACCTTGGTTGGGGTAGTGACGCACAGAGGTGCGGCTTCAAAGATGGTCGCCTCATTATGTCTGGGAGTGGCATCGCAAAGGAGACGAGAGGTGGCAGAATGAGGGTGTGAGACACTTGGAGACACACTTGAGCGTTGGGGTACACATGGGATGCGCCATTGTGAAACGGATGTGTCGGATGCACACGTTTGACACTTGCGACCCAAATGGACACAGTAATCAGAAGGTTCGGGATACACACTGCCTGCAGGACTGTCTCTCGCGGGAGAAGGGTTTGGTATTTGGGGAGGGGTGGCTTTCCCCGGTTCCCCGCCATGGCCATGGCTGTGGTGTCCGCCAAAGCGCGCACACCAGATTTCGGGGCTGCATTTCATCCACGCTGTCCGTCCTCAAATCCGGTACCGTGACGGCGCTTCATCAAGCGCCGGGGCCAGATGGGCTCAGGCGGCTTTGCCAAGCGATTTGTGGCCACGCTCTGACAGGGTGGCCTTGTCAGGATCGCCTGATCCCACCGGAATGGACAAGATATTTACACCCCGAGTGCGTGAACAAACTGCAGTGCAGCCCACGGCTCATCCGCCTAAGTGGCATTCGGTTTGAACTGCCTTTGTTCGGGGACTTTGTGGTGTCCTACTGGCTTTTGGCGCCCGGCAAGGCCAGGAACACAATCGTCAGCCATGGGCACCACAAAACTGTCCGACAGACCGCAGCAACTCGGCACAAGAAGATGGCAGTTACAGTCACCATTTACAGCCGAGACGGAGGCAGTGCCTGCATCCATCACTGCTGTGCCTGTGGCTGATTCGCGGCCCTCAAAGTGGGAGGACCCGACAGCGATGGCGCACTGAGCAACAGAATGACTTCTCCGCCCTTGTCGCGGCAGAATTGCAGCGACCATCAATTGCCAAGCGATGGTGCCAGTCTACTATTTGCACTGAACTTATACCCCCTCCCCCTTGTCCACTCTGCAGCAAGATACCCCAGGAACGCAGTCCCCTTCGCGGGGTGTCTGGTCGACAAGGGGGCAGCTTGACCACTGGACACCGTGCAAACAGGCGAACAGTAGACGCGCCATGTAAACTCCTCCGCGCTGATTGTTCGGGATTGAGTATCGCGTTAGGGGCTGGGGAGCCACAGGGTGCTGCCCATATGTACAGGTGCACTCGAATGACAATCAGGCAGAGGTCAGTGAAGTCGTGAGACACCCTCCATTGTCTCCCTTAACAGGGCCCAATGCAGAAGCCCAACCACTACCATTGGCCTATCAGCCTCCCCCCTGCCCAGTGCACTGAAAATGAAAAGGGCGGCAGGGTACAGTCGGGTAAACAGACGGTGGATTCCAGTGTGGGGAACGGGGCGGGTCCTTGCTTTTATGAAACAAAGAAGTGTAGGCCCCCGGTATGCCTGACCCTACTGCGAGTTGTTGAAGGTTGATGAGAATTGTAGAGCGATGTTTGCAGGAGCCATTGGACTTGAACGCACCCCTTCCGCGTGCACAAGCACGGGAACAAAGTCCTCACAATGATGGTCAGACGGGGATCCAGTGCTCAGGCAAGGCCGTGCCTAGACAGGGCCGGGCTCATACGCCGCATTTGAGCTTGTTTCGAGAGGGAAACAGGTGCCCAGCCCTGTGTCGGAAATTCGTGCGGCCGTTGGAGCAGAGATGTGCATTGGTGCTGCACCCCCCTTCTGACAACCCGATGGGTCAAAGTCCGGGTACGTTATGACTTGCACAAGGCCGTGCTTGCGGAAGGGGAGAGGAAGAAAGTGTGCCTTGAAGGACCCCACGGTTCATATGGCAGACGGCATCTGCATTGATCCTTAGTGGTTGCCTTACGGTGGCAATTGCTCTGGCCCAAGAGGGGTCGTTGCATCAGTGGGAAAACGTGACCTTATTTGACCCTACAATGAAGAACCGCAGGACTGCATATGATTCGCAAGACTGGCTGCGCACTTGTCTATTTGCTAGAATGGCATTGCGAGGATCCGTGTCTGTAGCTGTTTCCTAGCGGACACCTGCCTCTTGCCAGTGCCACTGCACTATTGTGTCCATTGTTATTCTTGAGATGTCAGAGGCGGGCGGCGACTGAGCAGTGCAATGGAGAGGGCCGGACCCCGGGGGAAAGAGGTGTCCAACTGCTGTGTGCTCGACATCCTTGCTGCTGGCTGCCAACTGAAGGCAGTGAAGAACCAACCACAGCCATCGTGTGACCGCAACCCCCATCGGTTGGCCGCCAAATCAGGACGGTCCTTTGTGGATTGTCAGCGCCAAGAAAAAGTGATGAAGGGGTCCATCAAAGTGGCCTGTGAGACAAACTGATGAAGCGCCACAAAGTGTTGAGGTTAAGCAGAAATTGAAACAGAGGACCAGCGACAGTGTAGCAGCCTGCAACTATCAAGATTAAGTGCACGCGCTGCATAAGGTTCATCTTGCTTGCGATAAATTTCATGGTCTTTCCAAGATATATACAGCAGTAGGGCACATGGTGTGCACGATTGCCAAATGCTTCTCAGATCGAACCCTATAAATTTCGAGCCGGGGTTGGCAGACTTAAAAGGCGATTTGGAGGCCGCAAATGATGATTGCCGCCCCAAACGCTATTCTTTCGTCAAAAATTGACCATTTTGGGCAATGTTGGGCTGGTTGCGAGAAAAGCATTTCAGGTAACATCCGGCCACAGGGCAAAAGCTTACACGCGGACAAACTCTTCGTCAACCTTCAAAAAAGTGGCACAGGCAAACAACAGAAACAACTGACTGCACAAGGCAAAAAGTGGCCTCCTCCAGCATTTGAGCGCTTGACGCGCTTACCCATAGTTTTTTGGCCCAGGCAGCCCATGTGGTGGTGTGGAGCTCTCTCTGTCTGTACAATGCAAATACCTGACCACGTTCGCAGCTCAGAATGAATCAATTAAACTGAATCTGAATGCCACGTGGAGCCCCTGGTCTGTCTGGCTGCTGCACTCATCAATTCCGATGCACTTGGACCAGCCATTGGATTCGTTCAGTAATCTGGGTCCTCGATCCCACGTTCCTGTGTCGGCCCTCCCTTTCTTGAAACGCTGAATCGCCGCCCTTAATCACTAATCATCACATCATCATCAGAATAATGTTCATTTGCCATAATTGCGGGTTCGAACCATGATCGGACATGCTCTCGAAAAACAGACCCACAAGTTTCTGCCCAATCCGACCCACTCTGGGAGTCAAGATCCTCAAAACACTGGCGCCCCCTTGTGAACAATATGCTGTCGTGGGGAAGAAAGATGGCTCAGCAATTCAGGGAAAAATAAGGCTCTGAGCCCCTGCTGTATTGGCATTGGTATGGCTCATCAATGTGACCTGTGCGGCACTGGAGAAGACACCGATGAATAGCCCCTGCTGTACCAGGCCAGACATGGCCACGTACTCCCTGCTGCATTGAAGAAATGTATCTGTGTAGATAAGGAAAACAGGGTGGTAAAGTGGTTGGAGGTCAAAAAGTATGCCTTGCAAGCGCTCTATCCGTTTATTGTGCGCTGTTGCATCCCCCGGACCGAATCATTACGGGTTCAGTCCTGATATTCGAAATATATCAGCAGCACCAAACGTCTGCATGTACCATGCGAGACAAATGAGACCTCAACTCTCCTGCAAGGCAGCCTGTGCTGTGCTGAGGGCCGCTTGAATATCGGGCTGCTTTTTGAGAACCTTCTTCCAATCTTCTGTCTTCAATACCTGTATCAGGATGACAGCAAATAGCCAAAGGGTTCACATGGCTTGATGGCCCACTAAGAGAAACGCAAGGGAAGGCTGTGGATGTGGGTCTGGCTCACACGAAATATGATGACTTTTGCCACACTCCCAGGCTGTGGATGTGGGTCTGGCTCACACGAAATATGATGACTTTTGCCACACTCCCATAGACATGATATCTATACCGCACTCCCCCAGACAAATGCTACACACCGCTCTGTTGTGGGCCAATGACACACGGCCCTCTGTCATAGACAAATGTGCCGCCCCTCCGCAGACAACAACCGAGAAACCCATGGCCACCGTCCCAAGGGATACCCCTGCGCAAGAATGTTGCGCGTGTGGTGAATGCCTCGTGCAGGCACGGTGCGTGCGCAGTGCATTGCAGCCCTCCTCACCACAAATTTCATCATGCAGCCTCGCTGCTCACACCAATTGCAGCATGCAGCCCACCCCTTTGATGCTTCCCAGCTCAAGTGCTGTTACCAGTCCCTGCTCCATACGCGTTGAGTTCGGTCCTCCGAACTGAGCTCAGAGCACACACAGTGTGTCCACATTTCAATCCAGGACGTTCGACAGCGCGTGTGCAGTGCGTGCGTACAAACCCCCCCTGCCCACAAATGTGAACAGAACCTTCTGGACCCCCCCCCCCTCCCCTTTCCAATGAATGAAAACAGACTTTTCAGCCCGCCTCCCCTGCCCAGAGAGTGAAACAGATTTTTCTGAACCCATCCCCCCCCATGCGCCGCCGCCGCCAATAAATGACCACACACACCCTGGAACATGGAATAGAGTACTACTTTTAGCTTCCATTGCACACATTTGCAAAAGCCATTTCTGAATCAAATAAAAAAAAATTGTTGTGGTTGCCCTGAGACTGCAACTTTATGAAGCGTGGGGGGCATCCCACCCAGACGTGCCACTAGCGTCTGGCAGAAAAACTGGTAGTGATCGGCCCCGTATGAACGGCCACTCAGTAATACCCGCCCCCGGCACCACCAGAACTCAGTAGGAACGTGCTGCGTCCAGCGTGTGGCTCAGTAGGACCCTGCTCCATCTGATCACGTCTGAGCTGGCAGCCGCCAGTGGTAAATCTGATCCCACCGCACCCAGCGGTTTCTCATTCACACTTGTGTTGTGTGTCAGTTGGCATGGCGCCGCATTCATTCCCTCGGGCAATGGCATTCATTCCTCGGGTACCTGGTATCTCAAGTAATTGGTATGATGCCCCATCCCACATCACCCCAAACCGCGTAAGGCATGCCATCCCCGCCTACTTGCGCGCGCGGAGTGGAATGGCCGGGGGGGGGGGGGGCAGGCAGTGATGCACCCACTCCCCATGACAAAGCCCCCAGTGCAAGCAGAACTGCTTTGAGGCGAGCTGCTTGCAGAGGCAGCTGTTGCTGCTACTGAATGCCGCTTGGGCTTGGCTTCCGGATGGCACCAACTTCGCGCCAGCAACATTTGCCAGCCGGTCCTTATGCTGCACGGACTTCAAACGCTCCCGCAGGGTCAAACACGCATTTTTCCAAACCTCATCCTAGACCATTTGGGGTGCACAAACGGGTGAAATGAGCCCATTTTGAGCCCATTTTGGGGTATTTTGGCCCCTCAGAAGTCCAAAAAGCCTTGAAAGTGGGCCTCGTGGTGATGGGGTTCACTTGCAAGCTGATTTCACTTTGTCAAGAGCCATCAATGCGTGAATCATTCTTGATGTCCCTCACCGGTCATAGTTGATGTTCCCTCCCCCACCAGCTCGGTCCCAATATTCAGTCTTGATTAGCCCTAGGGTTAGGGTTAGGGTCACCGAGCGGGTGGAACCAGTCTTGGTTTTATAACCCTTTTTAGTGTCTAGGGTGGACCTACCAGGTTTAGCAAGCAAGCAGCAAGCAAGCAGCAAGCAGCAAGCAAGCAGCACGCGCGAAATGGGCCAAAATCAGAACTCCGTCGTGGTGCTTTGGATTTGAGTGAAATTTTGGTGGATGATACCTATGGGTGTGAAGTACAATCACACAAAGTTTGAGCAGGAAACTTGACAGTTGTGGCCGGGAACGGGATTAGCAAGTGGCGGACCTCAGTTTCAAAAACTGCAGTTTAGGGCCAAAACAGCCATTTTTCGGCCAAAAAGGCCCTAAAAATTCCATTCAAAACGGCCAAACGAAGGGAAACGGTGGCTACACTCCATGTGCGGCTTGACTTCCCCGTGTCAACGAGCTCTTTGCCGCCCTCTAACTCCATGATATGTCCAGGAAACGGCCCAAAAAGGCCCCCAGAAGCTCCAAATGCCGACAGCCACAAACCAAGAATAGGCCATATCTTTGGCTACATCGCTCAAAATGCGATTCCGAGGGCACCTATTCCACCCGCAACCCCCCACTTTTTGTGGTTTCCACCCCTCAGAATTGCCCAAAGGGACGCCTAGACCCCAATGCCTAGGCCCACTAGGCTGCGGCAAGCTGCAAGCTGAAGCCCAAACAGGTGGGTGCCCAAATGGGTCAACAGGGTCCAGTAGGGGCAAAAAGATGACTTTTCTCAAAAATGATCCTCGACCATGTGCGACGCTAAAACAAGTGTTTTTGGACCGTTTTGAGCTTGTGGTGGCCCATTTTGGTCCTCCGAAAATCCCAAAATGCCTTGGAAATGGGCTGTTTTGGGGCCAAAAATGGGTCAAAAATGGGTCAAAAACGCATTTTTCCAAACCTCATCCTAGACCATTTGGGGTGCACAAACGGGTGAAATGAGCCCATTTTGAGCCCATTTTGGGGTATTTTGGCCCCTCAGAAGTCCAAAAAGCCTTGAAAGTGGGCCTCGTGGTGATGGGGTTCACTTGCAAGCCGATTCCACTTTGTCAAGAGCCATCAATGTGTGAATCATTCTTGATGCCCCTCACCAGTCATAGTTGATGTTCCCTCCCCCACCAGCTCGGTCCCAATATTCAGTCTTGATTAGGGTTAGCCCTAGGGTTAGGGTTAGCCCTAGGGTTAGGGTTAGGGTCACCGAGCGGGTGGAACCAGTCTTGGTTTTATAACCCTTTTTAGTGTCTAGGGTGGACCTACCAGGTTTAGCAAGCAAGCAGCAAGCAAGCAGCAAGCAGCAAGCAAGCAGCACGCGCGAAATGGGCCAAAATCAGAATTCCGTCGTGGTGCTTTGGATTTGAGTGAAATTTTGGTGGATGATACCTATGGGTGTGAAGTACAATCACACAAAGTTTGAGCAGGAAACTTGACAGTGGTGGCCGGGAACGGGATTAGCAAGTGGCGGACCTCAGTTTCAAAAACTGCAGTTTAGGGCCAAAACAGCCATTTTTCGGCCAAAAAGGCCCTAAAAATTCCATTCAAAACGGCCAAACGAAGGGAAACGGTGGCTACACTCCATGTGCGGCTTGACTTCCCCGTGTCAACGAGCTCTTTGCCGCCCTCTAACTCCATGATATGTCCAGGAAACGGCCCAAAAAGGCCCCCAGAAGCTCCAAATGCCGACAGCCACAAACCAAGAATAGGCCATATCTTTGGCTACATCGCTCAAAATGCGATTCCGAGGGCACCTATTCCACCCGCAACCCCCCACTTTTTGTGGTTTCCACCCCTCAGAATTGCCCAAAGGGACGCCTAGACCCCAATGCCTAGGCCCACTAGGCTGCGGCAAGCTGCAAGCTGAAGCCCAAACAGGTGGGTGCCCAAATGGGTCAACAGGGTCCAGTAGGGGCAAAAAGATGACTTTTCTCAAAAATGATCCTCGACCATGTGCGACGCTAAAACAAGTGTTTTTGGACCGTTTTGAGCTTGTGGTGGCCCATTTTGGTACTCCGAAAATCCCAAAATGCCTTGGAAATGGGCTGTTTTGGGACCAAAAATGGGTCAAAAATGGGTCAAAAACGCATTTTTCCAGACCTCATCCTAGACCATTTGGGGTGCACAAACGGGTGAAATGGGCCCATTTTGAGCCCATTTTGGGGGCATTTTGGCCCCTCAGAAGTCCAAAAAGCCTTGAAAGTGGGCCTCGTGGCACCCCGTAATGCGTGAAACAAGGAACATGCAACACTTGACAGGCACACAATAGCCGGATAGAGACATCAATTTTTTGGTACAGGTATGTGGCAGGAAGTACAATGCATTGTACATATGCATCGATTTGCTCACAACAAGAGAAAGAGGAACGGGATCGCGGTGAAGCGAAAGCCGAGCGCAGACGTCAACACGAAGCTTGGGGAGCACATTCATTCCGAGTGGAGTACGGGGTTAGGTTGCTCGCTTCAAGGTTAGGATGAACGTGGTCCAAAACAACACAACGTATGCAGTAAGCAAACACATAAAAGGGGAGGGGAATACAAAACAGACAGTGCAATTCGTGCAATAATGGGATCGCGGTGAAGCGAAAGCCATTTGCAAACTCAAAAGGAGGGAGGGGAAAACAAAACATGCAGTGACATTCATGCAATAATGGCATCACGATGAAGCGAAAACCAGTTGCCAATGCAAAATGAGGGGAGAGGAATACGAAACACACAACAACATGCATGCAACCCTCAATCGCCATCCCCCAACCAATTGACTTTCCTCCACCCTAGTACGCACAGAAGCATAGGCACTACCCCACCAGCTCGGTCCCAATATTCAGTCTTGATTAGGGTTAGGGTTAGGGCCAGGGTTAGGGTTAGGGTTAGGGCTAGGGTTGCTGTTAGGGCCTGCAGCCCTCTTGTAGCCCAAATATGAATTCTCTATAAAATTTTGAGCATTTTGAGTATAAACACATAGTATGAAAAAAAAAATTGGCGCCTTCGGCGCCAGACAGTTTTCTCTAGGGACACTTGCTGGTGGCCGACCCGGCACCACTATCTTTCAAAACCCGGGGGGGGGGGGGGGGCTGGGGGGGGGGTCGCATACAAGGACCGGGCCCGGCCGCCCCCCCGGGCTCCACAGTAAGGCATAAATGCATCTTTATTCTCTATGCCAAACCTGGTTCAACCTCAAGACACACACTGTGACTGAAACACATTATGCCGGACTACAGTTAGTCGGACAATCACAGTTCGTAGATGTCAGTGCCTGTGATAGTTGGGGGGGGGTGGGGCATAATGACTGGAGGAGTATGTTGGTTTGCATCAGCCTCTCGTGTAGCGTTTGGGGTGGGCGTTGCACCTGGCTCACCACATCAACAAGCGACGCTCTGCGGATCGTTGGCTGACTCCATGCTGATGTAATTGCCTGTGCCACTCTTTGGGCAACCATATGTGAAGGGCAGCCCTTCTTTTGCCCCCCTCCCCCCCCCAATCCAAAAAAATGGCAATGCTTTAGCCTATGTGACAGACACCAATATTTCTTGTGTTTCCCGATGCTTTAGCCTTGCAACATGTGCAGTTTTGCATTTGCCATTGAGGGTATTCTTGGGACTCCTGGTGTCCTTCAATGAAAAGAATAAAAAAGCCTGACAACAGCTTCCTCACTGGGTGCGGGCCCATCAGAGCGCCAATCTGGTTTTCCTCAAGACACAGCACGGGACCTGCTGCTGTTGTTTACCGGGTCCCAACCAAACTGATTTGGTCCACCCATTGCCTTGTGGCGCGTTCAGCGGCCTGGACCAGAAAACGGGCCCAACAGCAACAGGATGAAATGGGGTACAGGGGCCCCAGTACAACAGGGGGGCACAGCCTCCTCGCTGGACCCTCCCAATCACCGGCCAGTGCTTCACGCACCTCCCTTCCGGCTAGCACCCCAACCCTAGTGGCCCTGACTTAGCCTACTGCTTTCGCTGTAGCAGGTAGTGCACAGATGTACACAGGTAACAGATCACTGCTATCGCTGTTGTCTCCCCCTTTTCCAGAAAAGGGCCCCTTGCACCCTTTCTTGACATTGTTTCTTCCTGTCAACAACAATCAGGGAGTTTCTACGATGAGTACATTCCATCTCCAGTGGTAGGCAGTGCGTCAATTTTGGCTTAACTATGCCAGCCCTGCCTCCCCTGTTTGATAGTCCACCTGGCTGGGCACCTCTCGCTCTGAACCCTCCCTCTTCACCCCCAACCCAATGGGTGGGCACCCAACTTACCTAACCACGCGTGAAGGATTCCCTCCTCAAAACGCGCACATGTACACACACCCAGAAGTACCAACCGGCATACTCCTTCAGTGTTTGTCCCCCCCCCCCCCCCCCGAGGGGGATGGCCCAAGGGGCCATCCAGGGCCCCAAGGCTACTTGTGAATTTGCACAGTTAATGAAGCCGATGGGGTAAGGGTTGCCAACTTATCACCCCTGAGCCTTGGGGCCACTGAGACCATGGCCGCGAAAGGACGTGAGGTGCCAGATTCAAAGAAGGGTAGCCAAGGCGACCCTCTTTGCATGTGGTACCCCCACAGACTTTGCGGAACATGTTTTCGTGACCTCCATGCGGTTTACACCTCCGTGGGCTCATGGGTAGGAGGACCTTTGGACCCCCAACAGTCCCTGGGGGAAAGGGGGGGGCTCGGTTGGCGGGAGGAGGGCCCGGCATCGGCATAGGCCGAAATTCCTGACCGCCATCAGCAGGCGACTCGGCCAGCCTATGGACACAGGCCGAACCGCTGGACCCCAATGCTCCTTTCAAAAGGGGGGGTGGGGGGTCCCACCCCCCCGACGCCCCGGTGGTGTGCTGAGTTTTTGGCCTAAACTGACTAGTGCCAGAGAACATTTTTGATTGGCCGAAGGCCTGGAAGAAAATTTAACCCAATCTTTCAAAAGGGAGGGGTCCGGGGGTGGGGGGGGAGCTGGAACGTCCCCCCTCACTCCCAGTGATGCCAAATTGTACAAAGGAGCCCTGCTGGACCCTGATCAGCTGAGACGAATCAACGTGAAGCCATCACCAGACGATCCCATGCAGCGGGCACAAGGAGAGCTGCGGCACAGGGGCCGCACTGGGGCACAAAGGGACTAGTGGGGCCCGGGCGGAGCACTCGGGCGCACGGGCGCGCCATCCACATACCCATCGCAGCCTGTGCCATTCCTGGCGGGAAGATTGCGCTGGAATTCAGAGACATGGGGGCCATCGACTGTTGGCCATTTTGTGTCATGTACATTGTCCCATTCATCGCAGGATTCATTTCCTGGAATGACGTGTGTGGAGGTGGTGGGGCCAAATAGTGCACTGCTTGGTCCCCACGACTGCAGAAGGCATTATCACAACAATAACAATCATAACCGAAATCATTTCGTCCCATGACATTGACTCATCAAATTGCTACAGGTGCCTTTGGCATGCACTTTGGGATCTTCAGCCAAATTCTATTGCCTTCGGCAAGGCACCTCAAAGAGGTTCAAAGAGCAGCAACGCCCCAATTCCCACCACCTTATCACCTGGGCCCACAGAATTGGAGCAGGAAAATAGTTTTGCAGCTCAAAATCGAAAACCTGCAACCAACTTACCAAAAAAAGTATGGGAATGTGGGTCCAAAAACTTTTTGATCCTCCCCCCCACACACAGACACAACCAAAATTAATGTCTCAGAAACTGTCAAAATACCACTGAACAGCCTAAAACAGCAATATGAGGGGTTTCAGGGGGTCCATGGCCCTGGCCACATGGGCCCAGCAGCCACTACATGGGTCCCCATGGGTGCTAGAGTACTCGTGATGACCCAAACCCATCCCAAAGGCCACAGAAGGGTTTCTGGGATAACTCAAATTTTCTGAAATCTCCGAGTCCCACCGAACAGCCCAAAAACTGCATTAGGCGCCCAAAGTCCCCTACACCGAAGGTCCGGAAAAATTTTTCGGCTTAAAACCGACAAAGGCGCAAAAATTGTGGAGGCCAGTCAAAAAAAATTCCCCGCCCCCTCACAAAACAAACTGGGTAAATACTTTTTTGTGGGCATTTTTGTCTCATATGATGACTTTACATGAAAAAACATTCCCTTAGGGTATGCTACGTGCAAACGTCCCATGCCTACACTTTATCTTACAACCTCTTTGAGGTGATTTGATGTGTCTTACTTTTTCTCATGCTTGCACTCCATATTGTCAATAGTCAAACCCACAACGTTGCTGCACAGCCAGCACACATACAACATGGCAGCACACTGACTTCTGAGGACAAAAAATGACAAATCAGACAGCCCCTGGCCTAATGGGCGAAAGGGCGCCTAAAAGGAGTTTAGTACCCTCACACCAAATTTTGACCAATCTTAACCTCATCCACCAAAGGTATCGTCGAAAGGAGTATAGCGGAGACAAGGTTCTAATTTGTGACGTATGACTGCCAAATGATCACCTCCCTCTCTGTTGTCATCTGACAAATGGTACTCCATGACATTCTTCTATCGTCATTGCGCTTCTACACTGAACATATTTGGGTCGAAACTGCCAATCCCAATCGATTCTGTCACTCAGAACTGTCGCTCAATGGCACCCTTGCCCATCCTCATGGAAAATTTGACGTGTTCTAACCGGACCCTATTTCTAAGCACGCAGAATTGTCCTCATCACGCAGCTTGACTACACACCAACATGCGCTTCTGCTGCCTCATTGACTCAAGCTGCGTCATCTCAGTATCCGTAGGCTTCACCCAATTGCCCTTCCTGGGAGCCGGTGCAAAGCTCCCAGCGGTCATCGCGCTTCGCATGCTTGCCATGGCAAGTGGGTTCGCAGCAGAGGGGGTCATACTGCCCATGCTGTACTGCGGCGACAGGGGGTTGGGCTGTGGAGCATTCTGCCCCTGCTCTGGCATCACTGATAGGAACGTTGGTTGCTGTTGTTGCATGCTGCCTGGCGACAGCGGCGGCTGCCCTTCTGCAGGTACTGCTGGAAATGGACATTGAGGAGGCTTCAGTGCAGTGTTGCCAAAGTGGAGCACTCATGGAACTACGTTGCAGTGGTGAGGGTATCTACATGGTCCATAACAACCCATGGATAGTATCCATCTTCTTAATTTCTGGGTGTTTGTTGCTGTGCTTGGCAGCAGCAGCAACTGCAGCGACAGCAGCCAAAGCAACATGGATTTCAGAGCAGCAGGAACAGCAATAGCAGCAGCACAAGCAACAGCAGTGACACCACTAACACCTGCAGCTGCAGCAGCTGCATGGCGACGGAAACAACAGCAGTTATAGCAGCAGCAGCACAAAAAGCAAGCAGGCATCGCTGCAACCACAGCAGCCAGCAGCACCCATGACCTGTTGATAATGCACAGACCCTTGGTTGCAACGGCAGCTCCACAAGGGTAAGCCCAAAGCACCAGGTGTATCCCCAGCCCACCAGCTGCCCCATACCGAAATGACTGATCACACGCACAACAACACATGAGCACTCACCAGGTGGAGGGCGCTCACTCAATCTGCTCATCAGAGGCCGCTGTGGTGGCCTGCTGAGCTTGAGCCCCAAGCTCAGCCTTCCTCTTTCCATTGGATCCCCTGTCCAGGGATGCATTTGAAGGGAAGGGACCTCCGAGGCGGCCCCAGAAGCGGTTACGCAGGCGGTTGGAGGAGGTCGCCAAAGCGGTTGGGGGGCGCCACTGTCGGTTACAGATGCAGTTAAAGCTGGCACTTGCCTTCAGGAGACAGTGACTGGGCATAGACTGAGCCCCCGGCAGGAGGGGGGGGGTTACCTCCCCCCCTTCCAACGCATCCCTAGGGCTGGCACTGCTTTGTGATCCCCATGGCGAGCAAGCACCGAGCCCGCTTTCTATCAGGGCTGTCCTTCGTGCCTCGGACCTCGGACATGACTGTAAATAAATCTCAATGCGCCTGAATTGGTGGATCTTCCATCGCCTGGTGGGGCGTCACTGGCTACAATTGCATCTGAGCCCAAACCTTTCCATTGCCGATCGTTGTTCATCCATCTCCCCGGTCTCCTTAGTGGGCATTTTTCTGTGGACCTCGGTGATGGCACTTGAAAGAGCGATGCGACTCCTTGACAATTGGGTACCTCCGTGTGGATCACTTCCAGGCAGCACCTGTTCACGGCTATGTTCGACAGGGTCAGCCTTAACTCTTTGACCTGATCGTGTATCTGTACTGGGTGCGCATGCCGGCCTCCCTCATGCCGGTGTGGTTACCCCCGTCGACAGATTACCCCACTCAGCGCTCTGGCGTTCTACCCGTGCGAATCTCAATAAAACACCGGCCAAACGGTGTCAGTTGCCATAGGCTACCGGTAGACCGCAAACTGCCATCGGTTAACCGCCTACCGCCGTCGCTGAACCAAACTCTGCCAGTTGAAGCCTGAGGCTGTCTTGAGTAAAAAAACAAAAGGTATCGTTCCTCAAGAGACAGCCCTGCCTCCCATGGCCCAGGCGCCAACCATGCACCGGAGATCTCCCTACAGTGCAAGCTCTGAATTGCACTCCATCCCAAAGATGAAGGAGGTCCTGAAATCTATGACCCACGCTGTGCTTTGGAGGAGGAGGATAAACTTGGGCCTGAGAGATCCCTGCCACCCCCACCAGGCCCAGGTCATGGATCACACACGGGGGGTGGTGGGGGGGTGAGCACCAAGCCGCTTCCCACTGCGATTTGTCCCACTCGTGATTACCACCAGCGCCAGCCATTTGTGGGTCAATGAGCCCTGCCCCCAACAGAGTTTCTGGCACTGCTGGTTCCAGAGGCTCTTGTGCATGCGTAATGGTGTGGGGGACCTTGGGCCGTATTCACTCCGTGGGAGCAGTGACACTGGCAGGACCCTTGGGGACATCTGCAACAACGACATCCAACCCCTTTCTCTTGCACACAGACACCCGAAGGACAAAACAACAAGCCAACCTAATCTGGCATGTTCAGTGGAGAGCCTATGCATGCAGTCTGGATGCAGGCCTTCCCACGTGCTTATTTAAAAACCTACAGGTGGACCAGCCGCACCAACCAGGGCTCTCCGGAGTTCTGCAAAGAGCAAAGTGCTGGACTCCAACACCTGGACCTCAACAGAGGATGTTGACCAGCAACTGCTGTTGGGTACTGTCCAACTGCAAATACCATCAACTTTCAGGTGATATCGTTCAATGAGAACCAAAAAAAGCACTGCATTCCTACGGAACACACAATTTGTCAGCCGTCAAGAGGCGGTCCCGAAACCAACGATACTGCGGGGCAGGCACCACCGGTCCCCAAGAAAAATGTGCTGCACTGCGGCATGCTGCGGCATGGTTCAAGCCGTAGGTGGGGGGTGACCCAATTCTCCAAAAGCTGCAAAGGTGGCAAACCCATGTCCCAACGCCCTGCAAAGATGAACACAACAGAATCATTTCATGGGTGGTCATGTTGCTACTCCTCCTCCTCACATTTCCGCTTTCTGTCCATTTTATTGACATACAGGATTGCCAAATGGCGCACCGTCTCATCACGCATATTAAGATGATCATGTGTTAGGATGTGTCCGCACAAACTGAAGGCCCTCTCGACATGGCATAGGAACTATCTGGTTGTTTCTTGTTTTCCCCCAAAACATGGCCCTTCAAGATGGCATTCAAGATGGACCCCAATGGCAATACAAAGATACGAAAGGCAAACTGACCTACATATTGAAAGACGAAGCACATCATGTAGATGCATATCACACACCATACCATGTAACATTTTGTGCAAAGGAAGCAAGGAGCAAATTTCAGTGTGCTGCGGCATGCTTCAAAACCCCCACCAACGGGCCCCAAAAACGGGTGCTGTGGCATGCTGCAGCATGCTTCAACCGTTGGTGCCTGCTGGTCTGGACCCTATTACACTTTGCCACATGTGCAACACCACATGCAACACAGGAGGTCTGGTCCTGCCGGGCCGTGGCTGTGCGAAACAAACCCAGCCCTGACCCGCACACCTTGTCCATCCTGATTTTGAATGTATGCCCAATAATTGCCAGTGGTTGGGTCGTAGTAGTACTGTGTGTTTCCATTGGAGGACTTCCTGGTCTCCATGCCTGGGGGAGCACCGTTGGTGAAACTCCCAGGGCCCCCCAGTGGCTGAGCCATTGTGGGCCCATGTTGGCTCATTGGGGACTTCATAGAAGGTGACTTCATTGGAGACCTGCCCTCTAAAATCATGTTGACATCGTCTCCACTCTGATGTGCATAGGCGCGGTGCAGATCGGGTGCACAGATTGTTGAGAGAGCCACGGCAGTCGGGCACGGTTTGTACTGGGCCCCGAATCCCTATTCCGTGTCAAAGGAAAAAAAGAAATCATCAATTCGCCCAGTGCTCAGCTGCAATCCGGCATGGGGGACCTTCAAACAGCTTGGCAACCAAACTGCCTGAGGCAAACAAGACCAATGTGTTTCTTCAGAAAACCCAATACACTGTACTGTCGTGCGGCACCTGGAGGAGGTGAATTGTGGGCTACCATCACCATCATCAAGAAACGATTTCCAGTGTTCCAAATATGACCCTTTTCACAAGGTTTGTATGCTTGCAACGCCAATTGACCCAATTAATAAGATCCAAGAGCCTCTGTCCCGTATCGGTCAAATCGACGGAATAGATTTACCTGGGATATCGCGTCCCTCGAATCGATTTTTTTTGGTGGTCCATGGTTTGCACGGTCGGTCGATGCTCAACTACGACTACTAATCCTTGGTCGTGTCCTCATGCTTGGCGGTAGGGTTAGGGTTGCTCATGCTGAGCTCTATTAAAACTTGCATAAGCATTCAAATCGTGCCTGTTCTGTCCGGAGTTTCACAGATGTTTTGATTGATTGCAAGTTTTACAGTCATCTCGTCCAGACCGACAATATTGATCTAGCAGGGACTTATTCAAGTGTGGCAGCCCTAATAGATTACCACCACATCGCTCGAAAAAAATCAAAGAAAATTTTCGTGGCTTTGAGATAAGAATCAACCCTGCATGACAGAAAAGGAGGTGGGATGTCTTAGCACACTTGAGGCGAATGCCACACAACCGTGGGACCCACCTGCTAAAAAAACACACAAGACACAACACATGTTCAATGTGTTTGATCCCGTGATCTGGTCTTCAGCTGGTGATCCAATCTAAATACTTGATCACTTACACTGGATCAATATTGCACATTCTAGTATGCGCCAAGGGTCTATCTCAAGTTAGCAACCCCCCTTTCGTCATCTCATTCATCACAAAGGCACTGAGTGCAATGCAGACTGTGCTGGGAAAAGCGCTTGGAAAACTGTGAGGCTCTCAGTGCAATGGCCCTGATGGCAATTGCAGATTTGGTGCCGGTTCTCATTCTTTCCCATTATCACCCTGCGCATAACTGTCTGTGGGACACCCTGCACATACTTTTTGTGTGTGTTCCCTTGTGACAAACAAACAAACTGTGTTGCTGTAGCACACGTTCCATGATGTGAGCATCCTATGGATAAGAAATGGGCATTTCGCAGTTTGCTCCTGCTCCTCGCGTGACACCCCCTGAAAACGAGTCCTCACCACTGGGGTATTTCACCCTCCGGCTGGGCCCTGTGTTAACATAGTAGCAGCACGGCAGCAGCAGCAGCAGCAGCAGCAACACGCACAGACACACACACCAAAAACAAAGCACATGCCAACATGCCATAAGAAAATTCAATTCAATAATTATGGTCCTGCTGTTGTGAAAAGAATTTTGCAACTATCACTAAGAACTACTAAGAACAAAGAAAAACGAGCGAGACACTAAATTAATTCTCCAAATTACCTCCTCGAATTTGAACTATTTTTTTCATTACCAATTGGCAACGTTCCCCAATCGGTTCACTGAATCGTAAAAATTAAGAACTACTCGCGAGACACTAAATAAATGAATACTAAATAATTTCTACAACATACCGTTTCAAATTTAAACCTTTTCCGTATTGATTGCCAAACCAACGGGCAACTTGTCCCCAGTTGGTGGACGCAAAGGAAAGAATGAGCGGCCAAAGAAAACCAAATGGCAAAGGAAGGAGGAGTAGGACAGAGGACTTTACAAGGCGACTTAGTGGTACGCCTTCACCAATCCTAAATACCACACAACCCACACAAAACGGTTCTCAATATTTTGTCCGAACAAACCACTTCTCGTGATTTGTGACAAGAGTTATACATATGCTCGGTCACTATGGAATCTGGTGACATGCTCTTGTGCTAGAGTTGTGACTCGATGTCGACAGCCCAAAAGCCGACGGGCTTTGTCATTGGCCTTTGGGACAAAATCAATCTTCACGCATGTATTTGACTCGAACTTTTGCCCTCGGCTTCAAAAGGGTATGCTGGCGACCGCTAGCGGCGGTGGGCATACCAACATCAATGAGATTCTCTTCTGCTGTTGGTTGGGCGCCAGAAGGTTGCGGTTGCTAGTGGTTGGACTGTTATACATATCCATATCATCACCGGTATCCTGAACGTAAGCAAAAGGCAAAATCGGAAGATGCGTCGAGGCTATGCAGGTGAGTACAAGAATGTGCAAATGGAGGAACGTTCCAAACACAAGCATGCACGGGAGTGCCTTGCTCGTATGCATACATTGATTTTATGTTCGGAAACCCACCATGAGGAGGGCTCACTCCACAAACCTAAAATTGTTGACCGGACCATTCTTCTTGGTTTGCATGGTTCCCCCACTAGCCCGCAATACAACACGCGACGGGCCAATGGTGGTTCCACACATTGGTTCAATTGGTGGCTCCGCTCAACGGGTCATTCGCGATTCAGTCGATTGAACTTAACATCACTCTCCGAACGCTCCGTCCCAAATGTAGCGGGGTTGACAAAATCCAACATCGCTCCGCATTGAACGAACCAAAAAGCATTTTGGCTCCTGCTAGCGACAACCAATCATTTGAGCCGAGCCCTTTTGTCACGAAACGGGATGGATTGAGGTAGCGTTTCTCTAGCTTGGGATGAGCGGACATGGGAATGCACATGGGCCTCAACATCGGCATACCATATCTATTCCTGGTAGCTTGTGCGCGGCCGCGAGGGAGCCCATCGCTGCTCGATTTTGGATCTGTCGGGAGACGGATGCGACATACAATGCAAGGATTCATGCTACTCACCTTGACACAGGCGTGATGAGAACTTTACAAATGAGACGAATGTTTGTTCCAAACTCAAACGGGCTGCCACATTTGTACATCTTCCATGCTACTTACAAGGTTCTGCGGCGGTGTTTGGGTGCGTTGTCCCTTGCCATCCCCACCGCCATTATCATGATGGTCATCCCCACCCCCCATCCTCATGCCCATTCTTTTCACTTCTTGACTTCCTCCTCCGTGCGGAAAAGCAGGCCCGGGTATTTAAAACCCACGTATCCCCCTCGCCCCGCCCCGCCTCCTTTCCCCCTTTTCTCCGGTGCCCAAGCATACCACTCCCCTGGGCACGGTACGCATATGGCAATTTACTCATTTAAACGACGCTTTTGCGCAGCAAAACCTGGACGTCCGAGTTGCAACATGATTCTTTGTGCCATGTTCTGAACGTCGGTCATTCAAAATGCGATTGCAATCATTTTTGGCGTGCAAAATATTGTTGCCAAAAACTTGCCCGAGGGCGTGATAGTATATCATCAACACTTTGTTTATGTGAAGGGAGACGATTGTGGCTCTCACTGGCCAAAAGCGGGTTCAAAAATGGTCCTTTTCAGCTTGGTTTTGGCTTTTTTTCGTTGTGAAGATACAACAAAGGCTGATGTGACAAGCACATGCTTCCAAACCGAGCCGTTCCTTTTTGAAAATGATTGGGCCATAAGAAGAACGCACCAGGAAAAAATTACACCGGGTACATGGACCGCAACTGCATGTGGAACGCGGAACGCGGAAAGCCATGAATAATAGCACTACACGTAGCAATTGGTGGTGGCTCGATGGAACATGCGCATCGGCAATCACCATTCGCCTTGTTTGTGGCGGGACAATGCGAAATATATCATGGAAAGTGCCTCGCGTGCCTTTTTTCTAATTTATTGGCCCACTTCTCCGCTTTGTAGGGTCATCCGATTTTGTGTGTTTGCATGCTATGAGCATGCACACGAGATTCTTTTCGCTTTGCCGATTATCATGCCGACTATGCCTTTACGCTCGAAAAACGCACGTTTCAACTGTGGGATGTGGACCGTCATGCGTTTGCAAAAAGACGACCATGTAATTTTGAAGTGGTCAACTTGGCAGATTGGATGAAAGTAAGGCGGGTATGCCCTGAAGACCACCCCGAAAACAAGTGTATCGATCCGATTTTCGCAACGAATATCACACACACAACAACCTCTTCACGGGTAGCGGCTGCTTTTTGTTGCCTCAAGTCTTCCAATTTCTCGTTGTGCTTGGACCACAAATAATACCACAATACCGTGCCACCAACGCACAACAATAAACCAAAGATCACCAAGAAGATCACCAAGCCAACGGCCAAGCTAGCGCCATCTTCGGACGTATCGTCATTATCTAATGAATGAGCATGACATCGTACGGAACAATGATGTAGAACACGTAGCCAACGTAGGCAACTCCGCGATGCTAAGCAAAACATCAAATCAACATTGCGATCAAAAGGAAGGTGTTTACCCCATACTAACGTCTCCGGCTCAACCAAGATATCCTTGTCCAAATTGAACCAATTTGCCGTGCGGTATTTGTAACACAAAGTGTATGAGCCTGTTGCAGGTGCTTTGCCGGCCTCAACGATGGCCCTCGTAGCCATGGGCAAATTTACCTCCTACATGGCACAAAGAAAGATTGTGATCCATCATGCGATTTGACACAATACTACGGGTGCTGACCTTCCTTCTAACGTCATATCGCTTCGAGGAATCAATGAATATATACATGGCAATCCAGACAAACACAGGCGATAACTGTTAGTTTGAGTTTGTAGCTATAAGTTTGAGAATTGTTGTTTCGGAGAATGTGTGGCTCGTGTCCGCATTGTTGTTCCCACGACGACGCGAGACATTCCATTGAAACTCGATGCATGTTGAGTTTGTGTTGCTTGGTAACGTGTCGCAAGAAGCACGCGAACGCCAAAAGTGTAAAAAGCTCATCGGTGCCGCAGTCGTCCACACCTGGTAATCCAAAGTCCCTTTCAAGACGAACTCTTGATTACTACAAGCGCTACCCTTTTTTGCGATGCCCCATTGATCACCCGCGGAAAGTTGTTCTCCATAGATCCAAAGTTGGAAGCCTTGCGCAACAATCAACGAAGAGGGTACGGTGGTGTATGCGGCGGGGCCCAACACCACGAGAGTTTTCGGCATGGGATGCCACCCAAAGTTGTCGGAGTAGCACACAGAGTATTGGCCTATAAAACGATAAGGGGAGATACAACTTCCTTGTACTGTCGCCGTTGCTAGGGGAGGTGGTGCTTGCAATTTCACATACCAGAATTCAGATTCAGATTGCTCATGATAACACTTTGCCGACTGAGTTGGGGGAAAGAACCAAACTTGGAAATTTGCAAGGGGTCGGGAATGTTACTACTGTTGCAAAACACGATTCCGGGAAGATATTCGGCATAAAGCGAAGGACTGCGTTGTAGCTCCATGATGTCAATTTCTTGTTTGGCAAAACCGATGTAGTCAGGGTCATTCCAAAATCCGTAGGGGTGGGCGGCTTCGATGGTGAAGCGCTGGTCGGGATTAATAACGGACGGCCTTGTTTGCCATAAAACTTGTGGTGTACTTGTCGGTGTTGGGGTTTGTGTTAGGCAAATGGCGCACCCAAGAAGGGTAGTGATGAAATAGATGTACGTGAAGGTGGCCATGTCTCAAAGCATGTGAAGCGAACAACCACAAAGTTGCATGTCTGTGAAACATGAAGGAGAATGTCGCATGAATGGCAAAAAGATTCCCGTAAATCAAAATTTCCAAAAGTTTCCGTGCCGGGGCCGGCATCAGTTGTTTTTGTTCAAGACTGGCCGGGACGCGAATTCCACGTCGACGCAGGGCATGACGCAGCGAAATGTCAACGAGTTGCAAATGGGATTTTGGTATGAGCGCTGTCAGGATATTTTCCTGTAAAAGCCCATTCTTTGATGGATTTTTTCAATGATTGTATGCCTTTTGGATTCTGCAACACAATCACAGATGATGATTTCAAGCTGAATTCGCTTGTGTTAATCTATGGTACTAAATCGTGGAAGACGATTGCGGAAACTTTGCTGAAACACACTGGTATGTGATTCCTTCTTGATTGCAATGTAAATGAGGATGGGATAACAGCGCCAAGTCTAACGCATGTTACTTTCGGGTTGTCTCCCAAATGTCGAGTGCTACGAGAGATGGAAATTGATTAATCATGTGAGCAAGGTGTGCTTTCATTCCGGCCAAAGAGAATGTCACGTTAGGTTTCCTCCCATGCATAACATTAGCCATCCAAGCGTGATGTTCTTAACAATGGCACCCAAACTCTCAGAGCAACCCGATGAACTTCAAGGGAGTTGCACCGACGGAGCAAGAAAGTGATGCGAAAAAGACTACGACAGGTGATGTTTCGTGTCACCTTCGAATGAGGACAAGGATTACTTCGTGCTGGGTCGTTAGTTGGCTCGGAACTTGCTTCGAAGGAGGTGAGGTTCTCATCCCATTTCCATTTTCTAGGCAAACGCAAAGCGGAAGAAGTCGAGGACTCCAATGGTATGTCCGCATCCATGCCCACGAGTTGTGCCAGCACAAAGCCGTGAACTAAATCCAACGTGGCATTGGCGATCGGACCTTCGGACTAGCAACATTTGTTTCAAAACACGTGCTCGCTCGCATGCACATATGATACGGTGGTGGCAAGAGCAATTCGTTGAACAGTGCCCCCAAAGTGTTCAGAGGACGACGAGCCGCCCAAACGGAAGCTCGCAACCGAATCATCGCCGATTAACTTTGACGACTTGTTGCATTATGCCACGTCCCCGAGTCCATCATGTATGCCATTGGGCCCTTTGCACGCTTTGAGCACGCTTTGATCCTATGTGCGGAGAAGGGAGCGTATGGTTGAGGGGATTCACCCCTTGCGGCGATAAGGATATGTGCACGTAAGTTTCGATTCGGCATGCGACCGAAGAGGACTGTGGGCATTCGGCACTACTCCTTGAAGGCCACCATTGCGAAGCGAGCTACATGCCTAAGATTTGCATTTGAGGACCCTTAGCTTTCGACCCGGTTAGGAATTCGTATGGATGTTGTGATCGAGGTATTCCATTTTCGACGAGATTTATGGTACTTCCGCTTTGTGGTGGTCCGCATCCATTTTGTGGTAGTCGTTTGCACTCTTGGTGGTCATTAGCGTTCCACTTTTGGCTTCATCACCCAAAAATGAGGGGCCACATCGAATTGTGGGAGTCCCTAGTAGCTACTCAAGTGGCCACACCTTAGCATGGTAGTCCATGACCCCAACTCGTGGGGTGAGACCAAAGTATGGAAGTCAATCACGCCAATTCAAGCGGCCACACCGAAGCGTAGAAGTCTATCACCCCGATTCCGGGGCCATGCCACAGCGTGGGACTCCATTACACTGACTCTGGGGGCAAGCACATGCCTTGGGGTCCATTAGCCCAGTTTGATGGGGCCACAGCAAAGCGAGAAATCCATAACGCAAACTCCATGGGCCAACTAGAAGTGTGGCACTCCATCACCGCAACATGAGAGGCCAAACCAAAGCGTGAGAGACCATAACCCCCAAACAAGTGGCTCGCATGGATGGTGCTTCCATGTTCCCTCTAAGTCGGATCGATATTGCATGGATGGTGCTTCCATGTTCCCTCCAAGTCGGACCGATATCGCATGGATGGTGCTTCCATGTTCCTTTTCTCCCTCCATTTCACAGCAAGGCAACCATACGACGTGACGAGTTGGCTCGACACCGTCGGCAAGTTGGCCGATAGCGTCCACCCCATGGCATTAGATAACATTTTTGAGGAAATCGTGCGCAAGAATAACCATCTGGCGGCGTACCTCAAGGACCCTAGTATTGGGAGTGCCCCGCCACCAACGGCATCGAAGGTTTTGGCGAACGGAGTTGGCGGTGCCCATTGTGCGCATCGCGTATCAAGTGGTGTGATTTTGTCGCTCTCCCTGCAGTTAGAGTGCCCCCCCCTCCCCCCCCCGCCCGCCTTCAAGCTCCTAACCCCTTCTTCGTCTTGAGGCTTCAAAATGGGGTGCGTTGGTATCTTGGGCTAATCGACGATAGCATACATGCGCGTTCTTGTACGTGGGGAAGGGGTACAATGCATCCCGTCCATTCAAGGAACCAAGAGGTCGATCACGACCTCCGAACCCGATGTGGCGCATGCTGTGGGAATTGCGGAGGCCGTGCTTGTGGCTGGGCCTTCGCAACCGGGGCGGGCTCCATGACCTTCGAACTGGTGGTAACGTGTCATGGCGGGCGCGGCATAGGGGCGAAAGGATACGACAGACACGCAGGGGGTTGCTTCAGAATGGATTGGGTGTAGATTGGTGGGGCTACCGCTTCACCTTGGTAAACCCGGGTTGGTCTTGGATGGTTGATTGATAAACAAGGAGGTGGGGCACAACGATGTCAAGAATCATCAATCACGTGCTGATAAAAGCACCGTAGAGACGGCTATAGCAATTTATCTCCAACCGGTGTGGTCGCAAGCCACCACTGGAAATTGCTTTCCGGTCAGCGTGGCGTTTTGGTATGGGAGAACGTTCTCGAAGAATAGAAGTTTTCGTCCACGAACCCTTGGGTCTCACACCCCGTCTCCCGCCCCTCCCTCCGCTTGCGTGCTCGCACTCCTAGAGACCCGCTGATCGGTGATGTTTGGTATGGTGTTTACAATCAACCCCGAAATTGAAATGTAAAGGAACACGATTGTGGTTCGTCTTTGCCTCGCACCCTAGGGACGCTTCGTTGCTTGCTCAAACACACGAGGCGGAATCGTGATGGCAAGGCGTTCTTTGCGGTGGATTCGGTGTCGGGTGGTGGTGATGAGGCTTCATGCAAACCCCGGTGAGCCGAACGAGCTGGCGTTGGGTTGGGTGGTTGATTGATGGGTTCTTGAGTGGTTGATTGGAGGGCAGCCGCGACCCTAGACCAGCTGTGGCGAGTGCATTCTCTTACGTCCTTTGCATTGATGTAGCCGAGGGTAACCCAAGGGTAACCCTAACCCTGCCCCACTGCCGGTTGCCGCACCGTGGCGCAGTGGAGGAGGGCGCGATTCACTGCTTTGGCTGCTACGCTGACAGTGGCGTCTCTACAACCAACACGGGAAACACACATGGTGGGTTGCCCCAAAGAAGGACGGGTGTTCATAAAGGTCGCCGCCGTGTACAAGGATTATTATGTCAAGGAATCAGAAATGAATGTGCAGTGCGGTGATATCATCCCGTTGTCATTCTATGAGGCGCCTAGCAGCCAGAGCTACGGTCGTGTCAACCGGGGCATTCTCATTATGGTTGTCGTTGTGCAGACCGTACAGACCGACGACATCAGGGCCCCATGCAGCACGCCCGGGAGATGTTGCCCATGATGCACCACCCCGCTTATTCCCATTCGAAGCACCATCCCATGCCTATGCACCACCAGCACCAGCATCAGCATCAGCACGGAGGGCACCAGCAATTGCATCGGCAGTTGCCACAACAGCGACACAGGCAGCACCAAAACCCGCCGCAGCAGCCTCATTCCATGGCACAGCTGCACCCGGCGCGAGAGCGGTGTGTCCAGTCACCGCCATACCCGCTGCCATCGCACCCCCAGCAGCGCCAGCCGACACAGCGGTATTGGGAGGACCCACAGGGCGATGTTCATCCAAAGGTGTGTGTGTCTTGCAGTGAAGGGGGCGGTCGAGGTTGCGATGCGGTTGCCATTCCCTTGGCCCATGCCTTTGTCCAGCACCCTTTGCACGCAAAAGAAATTAAAATGGGGCGATGCAGGAGCGCCCTGCTCCCAACACCGTCTCACCCTGAATGTTCCGCCGTTGGAGAGCGCCCGAAACAACCACTCAATCACCGTCCGTTGCACTCCAAGCATCAGGCACTGTCTGCTCTGTACACGACCCTCGCTCCCTCCGCCCCCTAACAAAAAAGAAATGGAAAGTGTGTGACCATACCATCAGTCATATTCGGGCAGTAACCGACAGCGGGTGACCAACAGCGGTTGAAGAGTGACCAACAGACCAAGGTCCACCAAGTGCAGCCACGAGCCTGTGACAAAAATGCAAAGTGGAGGGAATGGGCCATTTTGGCCAAATGGCCCATGAAAAGTGTTGGCATTGGCCTGACTGAGAAATAGAATGCAGGATCGAGGTTAGGTAACAAAACCAATTGCCACAGCCTCTGCCGGCCCCCCTCCACTGGCATGAGCTGCCCGGTGTTGGGCACCCCCGTGGATGCGTGCGTGCGGTGTAGCTGCGTAGCAACCCCTTGAATTCGCTAAGAACATGGTTTGGCGCCGTGAAGCGAATTGCACCGTCTGCTGTGCCACTCGGAACGTATGATGCAGCAGGAGCTGCGCATTCCTCTTTGCTCCATTGGACGGGCTTCTAGATTGTTTCCCTGGGTGATTTCCAGTCCCCTCTCCCCCGTTTGCTGTTAAGAAAAAGAATCATTTTTGACCTCTTTAGGAAAATGGGTCCCCCTCACCTTGCACGTGGCCTCTCAGCTTATCCCCCTCCAAAAAAGCACTACAACACATGTCACCAATAGAACACATCAGTGACGCCAAGTCCCAAGGCTGACCTGGCTGTGCGCCCCTGCAGCCCACCGTGTGCCTCCCGTAGGAAGGTAGCCCTCAGAGCCGTCAGAGCCACCAGACAACAAATTTCCAGTATAGCAGCAGGGACTATGGGACTACTGGGTAAAGAAATTAGGACCCTGGGACCATGGCAAGACTGAAGGTTAAAAATACCTGGTACACCAGCAGCGGTTGCAAGGTGCAAAAATGAGGACCCCGGGACCTATGACAAGTATCAAACAAAGAAACTAACATTCATGGGCTGCTAGTAGGGGCCAACAAGCAACCAAAAGGCACTGGGGTTGCATAGCATGCATCCAAACACCACTGGGAACAAGCGGCACATGTTAAGAATGCAATGAACAGCAAATATCTAGAGCTCACCCATGTCCATTCACAAACATCGAGAAACAAACAACATGGGCACCGTAATTGGCGTAATTATTGTAATTACAATCGTAATCAAACGTCGTAATTATCGTAATTACGACAGTCGTAATCTCAGCCTGCCCCTGCCTCAGAGGACGTCTACCGTCTACCGTACTCCCCCGCCCCCCCGGTTCATGCAAAACCCATCCCCCCCCCTGCCACTCGATGTGTGGCACCGCATCGTTCTATGTATACCGTCCTAGAACGCCGACTCCTTTGTGTTCAGGTTCCAATCACCAGCGCTGGTGGCCCTCCGGGGCATCACTTCCCCCTGCCCCCCAGCCCAGCAGTGACCACCAGCAGTGTTCCCGTTGCTGTTGCCAACTCCAGCCCTGCAACAACCCGGCCTCCCATCTGCACGACCCAGTCTGAGCCCGGCCATACCCCTTCCCTGCCGTTGCCTGGCCAGATGCACGGGCAGGTGTGCGTGTAGTCAGTTTTGAGAGGGCTCTCTGTGCGCCGCCTCGAACCCCTTTTTACGCCAATAAACATAAGTTTCACCACCGGTGGTACCCTTGTCTGTGTGTAGACTCACTGGGCAGGGTGCTTGCCGACCCCATAAGCAGTTTTCTGAGTGATTCGTGCATGTGAAGGGTAGGTACAGGGGACATGTTGAACCCTGGATATAGCCACCGACCCCCACTGAAGCAGCAGCAATTCTGCGCCTGATGGTGAGTGATTACATGATTTCTCCGTGACAAGTGTGGGTGTTTTCACGAAGAACCGCAGGGGGCGAACTTCGGCACGGCGAAGCCATCAAGTTTTGGTAAATACAACACATATTCTCCTACATATCGACAGACAAACAGACAGTGTGGACCGAGAGTGTTCCAAGAATGGGGTTATATCTTTGGAGAGCCAACCACCTGTGGAGAGTGCCGCTGGCTCATGCCAGCACATTCTAGTTGGCTTTGGTGAGCGGAGGGGCGCCCCGCCCCCACGTCTTGCTCCCGGTTTGCCACTGCATTTTTGATGAAATCAATCCTCTAGATTTGGTCTTACCCGCCACTCCCCCCGAAATCCAGAAATGAACGATGGAGCCCCCCCCACCCCCCACCCCCCCGGAAGTAAGGAACAGTAAGACAGTTTACACTGTCGAGACTTGGAATATGAATGACAAGAAGGGACCTCCACCTAACGATCTTCAACCTTCCACCGACGTTGTAGCTGTGCCCCAAGCCAGCGCTGTTGGCATGCCACAATGTGAGTACAAATGCAGAAGGCTCATTTCCAGAAGTGAGTCCATCGAGGTCCAGTATCTCAGATTGTTCCCTGCAGCTACCTATTCCCATGGCATGCGTTTTGCTAGCACAGGCAAACTAGTCCGCCCACGTAACATGAGAACATCCCTGCACTTGCTCAAGGCCAGTTCGGCGTGCCTGCGACTTTCCAGCAAAACCTTGTCTTTCAATTTAGCAATTAAGATAGGCTGGAAGCTCAAGCCGCTGAACCTGCCATAGCGCTAGGAGTTTTGATTGACAACTTCACCCCAAAGGCCTCAGCTCAGTCGGAGAAAACTGATATTTCTCCAACAAAACCCAGAGACCTCTCAGTAGTGTTCGCTGACATTTGTGCTCACTTACTGAGCGGTGTTCACACACCAACACGTTCACAGCTGCGCTCTCAGAGTCAAGAGAGCACGCGTACGCTAGCAACACCTGCCAGGTCTGGCTCAACATTTGATCAGACTTCCTCTTACTCTTTTCGGAGAGGAAGTACGAACACAGATCGATCCCAACCTACAGACGACAGCCATATGCCTGAACCAGAGTGCCGAAGAAGCTTCACGAGAAAAAGAAAAATGCAAGAAAGCTTACAGACGCACACCACGGAAGAATAAACACGCACCTTACACAACCGCCAGTAACTATCGTGTTTACCGAGCAGCAAGGACCTCTCGAGCCTCCTCGGAGAAGGTCTCCCAAGACCTCCTCTACCTACCCACACCCAATTCTCAATGATGATTTTTCTGTTGTCTATAATGCTTGATTCATGTTATTTCTGAATTTCCCATTATGCTCTATTCTGTTCCTGACACATACACACTGTATGTACTGATTTCTGTCTGCTGCTCTGTCTGCTCTGTCTGTTGACAGTGTGTTTCTGAGGTTTAACCAGGTTTGGCATAGAGAATAAAGATGCATTTATGCCTGACTGTGGAGTGCGTTACCTCAAGTTTGCAATTTTTGCAGCGCTGTCTGTCTATTTTTCTATCATTCAATCCAATCAACTAATTAGCCCCCCCCCCCCCCCCGCAGTATCTCCAGAACTATCAACCGGCAGACTTGTTGGGCCTGTATGGTGGCACAATTCTTTTTTCTGGGCTGGGATGGTGGGGCATGGGACCAAAAGAAAATTGTGTATTTCAAGTCAATCTGAAAACCCGGGCCATGAATTTTGCTCCTGGGTACCGCGGAAAAGGTTTGCGCACGTGGATGGGGGCTGGGGGGCAAGGATGTGTTAGAAAGGCTGACAACCATAGGAGGAGGAGCCCCCCCTGTGTGACATATAGCCCATGTGTGGTTTTTTTACGGGGCCCTGGACAGTCACCCGTTTATTCTTCACCACATGATGCAATGTCAATCTTCTCCTCAAGGTTTGCCAAGCCGCTGTCTTCACCCCACCATTTCTGTTTCTCCCCCTCCCCCCCTGGACCCTTTCCCTCCGCCCTGGACCCGGATTTTCTCGTGTGAAAAAATGAAATTTCCCAAACGAACAATTGATTTGGGCCTTTTTGGTATACACACTTTGGTGTTCCGGACCCCCTCGCCCCCCTCTTCTCTCTTCTAATACAAAATTGAGGGGGGCTCATTTGACGGCGAGGGTTCTGGAAAGCTCTCGTGACAGCCCCAACAAACGGCAGTCTGCGGGCTAGTGATGACTTGGAGCATCGGGCCAGGAAGCATATTCATGGATAGCTGCTGCTGGTGCAACCCTGGCCTTGGGTCCGAAAATACCTGTAGCGGTTGCCCACATGTCCTCTCGCAGGTCGCGAAACCGCCGGCGAGCGCGGTGCCAGCGCCAACCGTCCCAGGTATGTGCTAACGCGAGAGGGGTCATGCAGAGGAGGTCGTGTCTGGCGATGGGAGCGCTAGGACACGGACACACTGGGGCACAGGGGGTGCAGTGTGCGGTCTGTGCCCCCGTGCTTGGTTCGGGGGCCTTGGGCACTGAAGGAGTACAGGCACAGAGCCCCAATCATTTTCAAGGAGAACGAGACAACGGAGTCACTCATGTATCATCGCCAAAGGGAAGAGAGAGGTCGAAGGACACCCTGTATTAGCACACACCAACAATTCATTCATCTGTTGTGACCCATACCCAGGTAGACACACACACACACACACACGCACACACACGCACACGCATGGGCGCACGCGCGCCCTGCATTGCATGCGTTATGTGACATGCAGCAATTCAAGTCATCTTTGGAATTGCCTGGAAAAGGCACGTCAGGTATCATATGCAAAACCACATCCAACGAGACGTAACCCCCGTCCCCTGTCGGTCTATGGCGGCTAGAGATGTGCATGCCACACCTTAACTACAACGCCACACATGCCACGACAGAGATTTACACACGAAACAAGCAATGGCATCATTATGTAGATTTCAGGAAAACTGCAGGCACTTCCCCCACCCCAAAGGGGAGTGTCCGCTCTTTTGGGTGGGTGGGTGGGTTGCTGAGCTTGGAAGCCGACAAGTGCGGCACCTGCGGCACGCAATTTGGGTAGTTATCATGGAACATGGGAAATTGCTCCTTCTGTGAACCGTCCTTTTGAATGGCGAGTGGTCATCGCAACATTTTCATCCGTTTTGAGTATTGTGCCCCACCATTGTGCCCGTTTGACCGACTTCCTTCACCCAAAGTTGAGGAAAATTAATGCGGTGCTAATTACCCCACAGCCAATTACCTTTACCCTGCGGCGCGCAGGAAGCATTCCCTAATGAGGCCCCCTTTGCTGGCAAGCGGTCTTCTATCTTCCAACAGCCTTTCCAATGGTGTCTGCGACATTTCAGTTTTTCACTTCCTCGGTTGTGGTCAATCAGCACCTGGTTTCAACCACTGCCGCTCATTGTGGCAATGCAATACATTTTTCGAAATTCCTTCTGCCAGGCCGCCAGCATATTATTCAGTGTTGATCGCATGCTTCATGTCTTCGATCAGCATTTGCACACGACTGTGCATACTATGTCTGATGCGGTGCCATCAGGGATTCCCCGACACTCCAAGCGTGCCTCAGTGTTGTACAGAAAGGCGCCTAGCGCATGGTGATTCGTTTCACTCCAAAGCTGCTGTCTTGATGAGAGAGTCCGCTGTCCAGAGTTGTGCCCTGTTACATTCGGGGGTGGCATTGTGTCGCACTGTTCACATTATGTGCGTTTCATTGTGCGCGTGTGCATGCGCGTGCGTGTGCGTGCGCACGTGTGTTGCTGTGTGTTTGTGTTTGCTGTGTGTGGGCGCGTGTGTGCGTGCATTGTCTGTCGAGTGGGCCACTGAGGGTGCTGGCAATTTTCTTGGGCTGAAAAGGGTCTACAGACAGGGCAAATGACGGGGATTGGAACCGCGTGCACTGAATGAGAACCACCCAGCATTCGTGGAACCAGCGCGGCTGACCAGCGCTGAGTTAGTGAACGCTTTGGTGGGTGATTCGCAGCAGGCGCTGCGGCCCTTGCGTATCAGGCACTGGGTTGTGCAGGGCTGCTGGCTGCTGCCTGTTTTGTTGTGTTCTTGTAGCCTGCCCCCCCCCCCCCCCCGACCCCACCCACCCCACCCGTATTCTCCCGGTGTTGCTTCCCCCTACTACCCCTCGCTAGGCTTGCCACTAGCGTCTGCCAGCTCAGACATAATCAGATGGAGCAGGGTCCTACTGAGCCACACACTGGACGTAGCACGTTCCTACTGAGTTCTGGTGATGCAGGGGGCAGGTATTGCTGAGTGGCCTTTGGTACGGGGCCGATTGCGACTCAGAACCCGGTTCCCTGCCAGACGCCAGTGGCATGTCTGCCCCTCTCTGTCTGCAGGTGCCACAGAGCAAGCCGCCGCGGATCCTGCGCCTGTCAGATTTGAGCCGCCGGACTGGGTGACCCGGGGGCCCGGATGCATCGCAGACATGCGCATTGAAGAGATGAAGGCCCTCGCCCAGAAGCGGCTCAACGTCGCCGATTTCTCGGTTGGAAACCGCAGGTACCAAGTCATCTACGTACTGTCGCAGGTGCTGGACTGCCTGTGGGCTGTAGTCCCGAAGCCGGACGTTGCACTGAAAGGCGGTAGCAAATGGCACGTGGTCAAAGTTCGAAGTTGTGGGGCCTGCAATCCTCCGCAGGTGTGCGATCTTGTGTGTGTGCGCACGTGCGTGCGTGCGTGCGTGCGTGCGTGCGTGCGTGTGTGTGTGTGTGCGCGCGCGCGTGCGTGCGTGGGTCCGTCTCGCGTCAATTGTGTGTGTGCGTGGGGGCAGCAGGAGGGAAATGTTGGGCCAATCGTTGGATTGAGGGGGCGCAGCTGGCACCAGTCTTTCAGCACTCCGCCCTTCCGACCGGCAGCGACTGATACCACCCCAAGTACGCAAGGCGTCGATTAAGGCGTTTATCAAGTCGAACCCGCTTGCTTGGATGAAATGGCAATCAGTTGCACTGCCATGTCCATTCTCGCTGACGCTGTGTGGCACACAGCGGTACGTGGGAATCCCAGATAGGGCGATTGCGGTCGATTGATGTGCTGTGGCAATTGACTGACTGTATTGCCCTTTGTCGTGGACTCATAGCCCATCAATGCCTAACTTTTTCGCCGCAGCATACAACACCATGAATGGAATTCCTCGCAGAAATCTTACGCACTCCCAAGCTTGACTTCACATCAGTGGCCACCACAGCCGGAGGCCCGTGAAAACCCCCGTCTCAAATCTCGAATCTGATGACCCCCCCTCGGAATGAATGTCACCACGGCATCTTGCAGCATATCTCCGGCGCACCGCGCCTCAGAATTGTCCATGGTCTTGTCCAACGACCATCCCCTGGTCAAACGGCACTTATTTACCGCTACAAACACTCTAATGACCACCTGGTCGACGGCAAAACATTGCGAGTCTTTGCATCAGAAGAGGGGGGGTTGCAAGACATGCTGTGGCGGTGTTCCTCTTTCCCCTTTGTTGGCTGTTTGGTCCAACCCCAACGCTCCCGTCCGCGTGTGGCTCATGCACACATTCTGTCGGTATGGCTCACACATCCGTGATTTCAGACGTGTCAGTGGATTCTCTGTAGGGCCAGACTCACCGTCAAGATGGCCGTCACTTGTCTGCTGTCACTGTGTGTCCGCCGCGATTGGGTCCCAGCCTTTCGTTGCTTTAAACCTTAGACTCAACCTTCACTGCCAGGAAGGTGAATGGGGCTTTCTATTGCTTAGCAGTGGCGAAAACCCCTTGATAGTCCCCCGGCATTGGCACGGAGTGGTTCGTGTCATCACTGTTGGGAGGCAACGGATGTATGCGGTTCTGTGGTTTTGTCTGCAACAACGCCATGTCCGTACTGTACTCGCATGACCCCTGAGCAACAGCGAGACCAGTTTCCTGGTGAACCGTTCACTATGCAGGCTGAGTCCGGGCAAACAAATCTTTGGTGTCGGTGTTGTGGGAAACCAGTGCCACAGGGGACCGGGGGGTGGGTGGTTGTCCCCCCCCCCCCAAGGGCAACGGAAACGGTGGACCAAAACAGCGGCTTGGTGGACCTTCACTGAAGGAAAGGGAAGGGAAGGGCAGCGAATGGCGATCTGCCAGTGGGCGCCGCCAGCTGCAGACGAGAACACAAGACCATGGCTTCTTGCCAAAACCCCCCCAAGGGCAGGGCAGACCGCGCTCGCCGAAATTGGTGCAGAGCGCAGAACCCGCATGGACGGGACATCCGGAAGGCGACAATCGCGGACCAGAAACCCCTTTTCGTGCTCGTGCGCAGATCTTATGTGTCTGTCAGGCAGGAGTTGTGTGCATGTGCGCCCCTGCGCGTTCAGGAGAGGGCGAATGAGCTCCCAAGTCTGCGCTTCCGAGAGCATATTCCCCCGTCGGACACGCCGCACAGTTGTCCAGAACTGTCCGTCAAAGACATGGAGGGGGCGCTGGACATCTCGGAGGACCGGCTATTCACCAACGCACAAATGGCCTTTGCCCGCTGCGCGCAGGAGATGCGGAAGGAAGGTCAGTGCCCGTTGTGCCGCGTCCCAGCGCTCCTTTGTCGCCCGCAGGGCCCATTCAGGAGGGCGCAGTCGAGGCGAGACTTCTTTTTGTTTCCCCTTCCCTCATTGAGGACCGCCCTGTCACTGGTCCCGTCATCAGGGGCGTCCTTAAGGGACGAGATTTTTTTTTTTTTTGCTAAGGACAGCCCTTAAGGACCGCCCCAAGGGACCACCAACCGCCAACCGCCAACTCCCATCAACTGCCAACCGCCACCAACCGCCAACCACCAACCGCCACCAACCGCCAGCCACCAACCGCCGCCAACCGCCAGCGGCGACCAACCGCCAACTGCCAACCACTGCCAACTGCCTCCAACCACCAGCCGCCAGCCACCAACCGCCGCCAACCACCACCAACCGCCACCAACCGCCAGTTGCCAACTGCCAACCGCCAACCGCCAACCGCCGCCAACCGCCAACCGCCAACTGCCACCAACCATGGTTGAGCACATGGAGTGCCCGCGGGCTTTTTTGGGAAACCGGAACACTTTTTTTTTTTTCCTTTCCGTTAAGGACACCCCTGCCCGTCATTCAGGAAGGGGATGCACAGTATTCTGTCCAAAACAAAGCACGGCCTCAACGATAGGGCTCCTTTGAACAACTCAGCACCACTGCGGGGCGCCACCCACCCCAGCCCCCCCTGGATCGCCCACCTCTCGCAGTGTCTTGAACCCGCCCCCTTCACCCCCACCCCAACGGGTGGGCACCCAGCCCCCCCATCCACGCGTGGAGGCTTCCCTCCTCAAAAGGCCAACACGTGCGTATACACGGGAGTACCACCCGCCACACTCGTTCAGCCTCTATTGCACCTCCCGGCCCGCAGTCGGAGAAAGGGGCAATTTGACCCTCCCCCCCCCAAAAAAAGAGGGGGGCGGACACGGGGCTTGTCGGGACGGTCCGGGACTTATTCGCATGCGCCAAGCGCGTCGTATTCCTGATGAGTTGACGAGAGGGGGCGGGGGACAAAACAAGTGTGTGACACTCCAGTGCCTCCAAGTGAATGGATTCCAGTCAGCGCCCGGTGGACGGCTATAGTGAACAGGGTAAGTCTGCTGGAGTCTCCGTCCACACCGTCGGTCTGCAGACCAGACCTGTCGATCATCGGTTCCTGCACGATTTTGTTTGCTCTTTGCCAAGTGCGCACAACGGTGGCTGCCGCCTAGTCTCGACAGACTTCCCTGTACATACGGGACATTCGTTTGCTTTGTGCCGAGCGTGAATGTGCATGTTGCCTTTAGAGCACACCCCACCCCATCTCGTCTGCCAGCCCTGCGCGGCCCATCTGTCGGAAGCACCTCCTGTTGACGCAGCGGCGTCGTGGTCGCAGGGACGGGGGTCTTTGGGGTCCAATGCGTGGAAGGCAGTGGACCGGGGGGGGGAAAGCTGGCTCAACAACTGGAATCGGGACCCGGGGAGGGCAGGGCTGTTCTTTAGGGGAAAAGCGTAACGCCAACAGAAACGAATGTCTACGGGGACGCTCTCTGCTTCATGCTCAAGCAAGACATGGGCAAGACACAAACTGCAGAAAGAGTATTGAACAATGGTTGGCGGTTGGTGGCAGGCGGTCCGTGGGGCAGTCTGGGGCAGTCCTGTGTCTGGGAACACAATGATTACCGCGGTCACCTTGGCCATTGGGGAAAACGGGTCCAAAATTGCCTCCTTTCCGCACCGCGTGCAGACAAGCGCGTGCACGGCGCACGGTGCGCCCCCCTACTCAGCCTTTATGGTACCCGCAGCTGAGGGGGTTGCAGAATTCTAGAGGCTGGCAGGGAATGGAGGAGGGGAGGGGGTAGTCCGCAAGGGCATAAGTGGAAGCCAGTGCACACTGGGCACAAGTACAAGCACCATTGCCGATTCAGGTTGGACAGGTCCGGGATTGGGTGGATTGTTTGCGGACAACGTGCAGCGCGGCTACGGCAACCAGTTCGCCCCCACTGCTCCGACCGCCGGCGCCCAGGGCCCCGCGCCAGCGCACGCCGCGCCGCAGCCCACCGCGGCCCCGCCGCAGGCCTCTGCCCCGGCTCCGGCGCCGCCGGCCACGACGTCCGCCCCCCTCCCCCGGCAGCCCCCTCCAGGCACGCCCTTCCTCCCCCCGCCCCCCGCCAGCCCCTCGGATGCCACGCACCTCCTCGTCGCATCGCAGCTCGCCGCCCTTGCGGCCGGGGGCGTGCTCCCGGCCGTCACCGCCGCCCCCACGACCGCCGCCGCGCTGCCTCCGGTGGACGCCCGGGCCGGCGCGGCCGTGGGCGCCGCACCGCAGCTGCCCATGCCCCCCGCATTCCCGGCCCACGCCCGGGCCGCACAGCCCCCAGCCACCGGCGCCGCGCCGGGGCCGGCCCTGGCCCCAGCACCGGGCGCCCCCGCCGCTTTGGATCCGCCTGCGGACGCCGCAGCGACGGGTGGCGCTGCGGCCGCTTTGTCGCCTGCTGCAGCGGCGGCGGCACCGGCGCCAGCGGGCGGCGCGAAACCGGGGGCTGTGCCCGCGGGCAACAGCGGTGCGTAGAGCCGGGGGGGGCGTGGGACCGGGGGTTTGTGCGCACGGGGGGAGGGGGGGTGGAGCCCCCCCCGACGCCAGGGCACTGAGGTTCTGGAAGAAGAGCTCGAACGATCCCCGCCCCACCTCCGCCGGTCGGCGGTGCGTCGGGGCCCTCGGCCGCCGGCGGGTCCCCTCCGACCCCCCACTCGTTGCCCTCCGGCTGCCGACTGGCTCACTGCCGACCAGCCGGCTCCGGTCCAGTGCTGGAGGGCGAGTCAGGCGGTGGTGGGTCCCGGTCGCCTTGGCCGCCTTATGCACCGCGGACGTGTTTTGCGTCCATGAGCAGTGCGCATGCGGTTGCAATGACTGTGACTCGGGCCTGACGGGGGCATTCGCCTGGTTGTGTGCGCGGGAGTCGTGCAAGGCCATAAGGACCCAAGGACAACGTTAATGCCAATCAGAACCTGAAGGGGAATCTGATGAATGATGAATGATGAATGATGAATGATGAATGATGAATGATGAATGATGAATGATGAATGATGAGGAGGAGGAGGAGGAGGAGGAGGAGGAGGAGGAGGAGGAGGAGGAGGAGGAGGAGGATGACGACGACGACGATGATGCGGATGAAGATGAAGGCGACCCTGATGAGCTCGCAGATGCCGCTGATGCATCCGGCTTCGTACCACACTTCCTCCGTGGCACCCAAGGACAACCGTAGATGCCCCTTGGGGCAGCACCGGCGAGGGCCGTTCAAGGGACGTCAACCACTAGGATAACCTAACCGCCGGGGGGTTCACATGCAACACGGGTGTCCCCGGAGAACGCTGATGCCGTGAAGCAGGCATTCGGAAGTGCAACCGGAGATCAAAGGCGACCGGCAGCAGGACTCCACTGACACGAAGGCAATGAGGGGCTGGCGAACACCGACACGCAGCCCGGCCGACTGATCGCCATCGAACCCGCTCATGTCCGACGGGTGCCGTGTGCCTCGGTGGGAGCGAGACCCCCTGGATCGGGATGCAGTCATGGGGGGGGGGGAGGGGCAGCCGGGCACGGTCCCTCTATGTGAACCCCCCAGCCCCCCCCCCCCCAGTTTGCATTTTCTGTCTGTTTTTCAATCAATCTCATTCAATCTAATTAGGTCCCCCCCCCCCCCCAGGGGGGGTTTGAAAGATAGTGGTCCCGGCGGTGTGACGGGTAGGACCATGTGGGCACCCCCCCGCCCACCCGGCAATACCCCCCCCAGCATCCGGCAATACCGCCGCCCTCCCGCACATCCCCCCACCCCCCCTTCCCAGCCCACCCACCCTCCCCCCGAGTTTTTGAAAGATAGCTGGGGGGCGGGGGGGGGGGACCCCTCCCCCAAAACCCCCTCCCCCCCTCCCCAGACCAAAGTGACCATAGTGGGAAAAAACGAAATTTACAATAGGGAAAATCTGGTCAGGCCATTTTTGGTACACCAAGTTTTGGGTCCAAAACCTCCTCCCCCCCTCCCCCCCCCCTGCTCAAAAGAAGCCCTGCTGGGGGGTGGTTTGCAGCGGGACCGGGTCCGACCGCCCCCCTGTCCCGTGCATGCAGTGCCACCATCCCGCAGCAGGCACTGTGTGCCCGGCCCGGCTCGGGCCTGCCCAGTTGTACGCCCCTCAGGATCCGTGTGCCGCCCCGGGATCACTCCCGCCGCATCCTAAACGACCGGGTGGTCGGCTCCTCCCTCCGGCGCGCCGCATGCGCTCGCCCGGCAGGCCCCAGAGGAGCGGCCTGGTTTCCTGAGCGTTGTGGAACGCGGCTGCGCGACATGCGTGCGGCGCACCGGTCCCAAATTTTCTGCGACGCGAGCGTGCAGTTCTCGGGGGCACTGGGCGCCCCCGTCTGCCTCCGTGCGGCCCGTGCCAGCTGCTGCTCGTTGCTTGGCATTTGAGGCCCCTGCTGCCTGGCGCTGAGCATCCCGTGCCCGCGCTTGCTGCCCTCGGTCGGTGCCGGCTGCTGCTGCCCGCCGCCAAAGGGCAAACCTTTTCTGGCTTCATGGGGGCCATTGGAGCGGCACCTTTTCTCTGACCTCCTCGTTGCCCAAGCGACACGAGCCCAAGGGACCGTATTCTGGCACCGAAGCGTTTTGGGTATTCATTTTAGTGTCCCCACGAGAGGACACTTTTTCTATAGAGAAACCCCATGGGAGACCATCGAATTGCGTTCATTTGTGGTCGTGCCATGCTATGCCAGGCCATGCCATGCCCACAAGGATTGAGCAGCAAAGATGCTCCATTCAAGAGACGTTGGAATTTCTGTGCTATGTGCATAAGCTGCGTCTTGTCTGGTCACATGGGACCCCCCCCCCATTTTTTGGGGGAAGTTGGACGTAGCTTGGACAAAGGCGTGAGCTGTGCTTCAAGAAAAAGTGTATTTTTTCGGTTGACTGATGAGTATGGGGCGTGGATTGTCGGGATGGGGCTGGCCATTTTCTTTGCTTTGATTATGGTTGCCCTCTGCCCCGCCGTCTCATTACACGGCACATTGTACCTGGTCCGTAGCCTTAGTTTGCAACATAACATTGCGTCTGCACTGAGGCTGCCTGTTTTTGTTTGTGTTAGGGTCCGCCCAAATGCCAAATGGCAGATATATTGCTGCTTTTGAGAGCGGTGCACGTTCCGTGTCTCTGTTGAGTGACACGGCACAGGCGGCGCAGGTATTCGGACACATGGGGCCAGGCATGTGCTTCGCGCGATCTATTGTTGATGCCGCTTTGCGTGTTGTTGCTGTTGTTGCTGTTGTTGTCGTCGTCGTCACGTTGTCGTCGTCGTCGTTCGTCGTCGTCCGTCGTTGTCGTCGTTCGTTGTTGTTGTTGTTGTTGTTGTTGTTGTTGTTGTCGCTGCCGCCGCCACCTTCGTCGTCGTCGTCGGAGTGCACCAGCCGTTTCAAGATAAGCACCTCAAAAGTTGTTGCTGGGGGATACATCAGCCGCTCTTGGTTTCCGTGGCTGGCTAACCATCCATGCAAACCCCCTTCCCTTGCCCCTTATTCCATCTGGAAATTTGTGCCATTGTCACGATGTTGTGACGATGAAGTCCATAGAAAGACACCAAACCGAAGACGAGGAGTCTCCGAAGCATGGAAAGTGTCTGTCTAGGGCCTCGTGAGCCGGTGCACGA
Source organism: Eutreptiella sp. 'Long Island Sound 2002' (assembly GCA_964036045.1). Taxonomy (NCBI): domain Eukaryota; phylum Euglenozoa; class Euglenophyceae; order Eutreptiales; family Eutreptiaceae; genus Eutreptiella; species Eutreptiella sp. 'Long Island Sound 2002'. The sequence goes on along the minus strand of OZ038394.1, from coordinate 32,324,313 downwards.
ACGCCCTATCGACGCGGTGACTTGTGCTCCCGCCGCAGCAGCAGGGAACAAGCTAACGCCCCCTTCCCCCACTTGTGAGCCCCTGGGGGGTAAAGGATGTTTTGTGTATTGTGACCCGCATACCTGTGTCAAGATGTGCTCTCCAGAGAAATTGGCAATCAGAGCAGGGTACAGCCTCGGTCATGCATTTCACCCCATTTTCGCTTGCATTATGGATCGGACACATACATCTTTTCTGACCTGGTGTGTAGCGGCTCTGCAGGCTCCCCTATGCCTTTTTTTTTTTTGCAGAATCTACCACCACAGTCAGATGGCAAGTCTCAGGGTGGTGGTGGCATGGGATGCCCATTTGGTGTCACACCCAAATCGAGCAGGCGCTTGGCTTGGTGTGACCAAGAGCAGAATTAAGGCTTCACTATTTGGTGGTATGTTTCTCATGTGCTGGAAGATGAACAAACATTTAGTGGTAAAAGTGTCAAGGAAGTCAAGGATGTACAATCGTAGGCCTAATGGGACCCCTCTTCTTTTTGCATCCGTCGAAACGACGTGATTCCCTGATCCGATTATTGATTTCGAGACCCTTAGTTTTACAGATGCTTAAATTGTCTTCCCCTTCTTCTGCAGCGAGTTGCCTGTTGGAGATTGGTTAATGCCTAGCTTTTGTCAACATGACTCCTGCTGCCATGTGCAAGATGGAAGCTGCTGTTGCATGTGCTCAGTTTCAGAACACTTTGTATTTGACCCACCAGGGTTGTTGTTTGTCAAAAAAATCACACCATAAACCAACCTAAAGCCCCAGGCATCTCCCAGAATACAGGATCAGCACAATTGGTGCCGCCCCACCCCAACTTCTATTTCATGCGCAGTCCCGTTTTTCCATGATTGCCACCCCCTGTAACCCCAAACAGGGTGTCATGTTTTCTACTCTGAGTGCCCAATTAACTTTCTCCATGGCGTCACACGTATTTTTGCAAATCAAATCTCCCTGCCCCAGCCCTAGCCCCTAGCCAGTTTTTTCTAGAGACCATCATTTGCAAGCGTTTTGCAGCTTTGCATATCCTTTTTGGTCAGTTTGAAAGACAGGTGTGTGCTGCAGCTTGGCATTAACTTGCAGTCATCTGTGAATTGCATGGTTTTTGTTCTAAAAGGCATTTAAATTAACCCCTGGCAGGGTAGTTAGCCAATCAAATGTCATGCATGATGCAGAGAGGCCTCGCTCATGTTCCAAAATGCTTGGAATCCCCGCGGCCATCTTGATTCAGATATTGATTGGATTGGCATCAAGGTTCTCAGTGCTGCCTTTAAATTTGTAACAGCCCTTTCAGCCATATCGGTGCTTAATGAACTGCCCAAAAGAAACACAGGAGAAGACAGCCCAATCATTCTGCTTACTATCAACTCCATTCAACGCATTGCGACATTGACCGGTGCACATTTTGCCTTTGAGGTTACAGTTGCTTGAGTTGTTTGCTGTTTGCCACTTTTGAATCTGCACCCGACCTGGTCGCAAGAAATGTAGCCCAACACATCATATCATTTCAATCCACAGGTTTTTTGCACTGTGGATTCCAGCTATCCTGCCGGGGCATCCCGGAATACCATCCACAGGTTGGGGCCTTCTCAGTTATTGTAAGTTTGAGGTGTTGATGATGGTGGTGGCGGTGTCGATTGATTTTGTTGGGCAGTGAGATACACTGGATTTCTTTGCACACAAAGCCTTAGTTGAAAGGCACAGTGCAAAACGCCTCAGTTGAAATTGGGTTTCATTGTGAATGGAAAACCTCATTTCATTTTTTTTGCAATAAAAGTGGAATAGACTGGATTTTTTTGAACATACAACCTCAATTTAAACTGGGGTTTCTGTGCAAATTAAACATTTTGCTCTCAATTCAAATATAAACCAGGTAAGGTAAAATCCCCAGTTGTTGTACCAATACTGTAAGGATTGTACAGATAGCAGTGATTAGCGCTGCAGGCTGAATAGCGACATACAGTTAGATAATAGAATGATCTTTAAGACCAAATCACGGGGGGGCCATCTCTTGGGTTCGGGTACGCGACTCCCCCCCCCCCCACCCTGCCCTCCGGGCCCACTTAGTTACCAAGGGTCAATGGCAACATGCCATACATAGGGTCGCGCCGAAGGCGCCTGAAAATTTTGTCCCTTTTGCTTGGGATCCCCGAGAATGCAGGGGTTGGGTAGCATTTCCACCCACTTGTGGGCCCCCAAGAAGGCAGGGGTGAGGTAGCCAATTTTGATTTTGTGGTAGCCGCTTTTGATCAAAGCTTTTGAGTGCTAGATATCGCAAGACGAGGCGCTATACAAATGTCATTTGTTGGGAGGTGTTTTCAGCGGAGATTAGGAAGGCGGGCCGCTATGCGAACCTCATTTTTTGCGAGGTGAAGATCGTGCATTCGGAGCAAAACCCCGGCCCGAGTGCAGCACCAAATTCTTTCTGGGGCAACTGGTTGCGTGGCCCTTGAGTTGGGGCTAGGGACTTACAATCCACGCTTTGTTGTATGGCCCCTCGAGTTGGGGTTAGGGACTCACAATCCACGTACCGTACTTATGTGTACGGCGAAGGAAAAAAAAATCGGGTGCCTTGTAGGCCTGGGCAACCTGCCGGGCTCCTAGGTGCTCTCCAGTGTGACGCGCCGTGTCGGAGAGAACGGCATATATATACGGCCCTCCCCAAGCAGGGGATGTGGGCGCCTACAACCACCATTGCACTCGTGAGGAGGTAGAGTGGAGGCCCCTGGAGCAACCTCCGAGGCCACCACGTCCCTACCAAACCGAACCAGACCTCTGCTAACCCTCTCCCCTAGCCCCCCCCCCCCCCCTAGCAACTAGCAGCGACTAGCAAGTCCCTTAGAGAAACCCTCCTCGGCGGTGAGCCTGCCCCCCTCAAAAGCCACCCCCCCCCCCGTATTGGCCTTCGGCCGACTTCTATTGGAGGGGATGAGTCGCGTTTGGAAGCGACGAGACGGCCCACCCGTGCTATAAATCCGTTTTAGTGAAAAATCTAAATATGGTTTGTGAAATTTGGGCGAAAAGTGATCGCGGACGAGCCGCGGAAGTTTGGGCGGCACCGGAAAGTACGCCACCTTTGCGCACCTATTTTTGAAGATTTGGCTGCACGTTTTAAGATTTTAAATGTTAGAGATAGCCAAATAGTCCAAGAATCAACTCCCCATCGATCCGAAATCGTTCCCATAGCAGAGAAATTGCCCAATTTTCAGCGCGAGGGGGGGTTGCGCGCCAAAAATTGACGGATTTCTCTGCCAACGGAAGGATTTCAAGGGATTGTGAAGTGGATTTATGACCCATTTGAAATATTCAATCTGCTAAAGTGTCAAAAAATCGAAGCTTGCAGATACAATCTAGCGCGCAATAGTTCCGGAGGGAGTTCACGGAAGCGGCGGCTCCTTTCGGAACGTGCGGTGTGATTTTGATGTAATATGATGAAATATAGTAACACAATCTTTTGCTCTAAGGTAAAGTGCCGAAATTGTAATCGCCGCCCTCATTGTGCAACCCTCCCGGGCAACCACCTTGGTGGCCCTAATTGTGCCGCACCCCGAAACCAAAAATCCCCGGTTTTTAGCACAATACTACAAACTACATGTGTGAGAAAGAATATTCAGCTTCCAATGATTGTTTTTGTTGCTTTTGATGCGCCACTGCTTGTGTTCTGCTACTTGCCTGCTCCCGTTGCTCCTCTGGTTTTGATGTGTTTTTCGAAAACAAAACGAAAGGCTCAACCCCGAGTCCAAGTAGGGCACAAATCTAGGGTTTTATGCTCCAAACATGAAGGGCTGCAGTCACAAAGAGATAGATGTACAATGTATTCACAACAAGTTTACTGCAAGCACGAAACGGTCCTTCGGGCCCGCGCCATAGGGTTGCTGGCGGCCCGGTGGGGTATAACCACGCTACGTTGAACAAGGAAGGAGAACTAGAGCAGAGGGCACCCGGGCAGAGGGCACCCGGGCAGAGGGCACCTTGAAGGACCCTCAGGGGTCCCTCAATGACCCCCCTAGGGAAGGAAAGACGCAAGAGGCGCAAGGCCATTGGCACTAAGCAACAACCCTGTGTGACTAGGAAACTGGCCGCCATGGAGAGGTGAACGGCATGTAGACGAAATACGTCTAGCAGAACAGTAAGACTATTAAGTTTGGAACATTCCATACTGTTGCAGAAGATGCGAGACTTGTTCCATAAGACGTGATACGTCTACCGGAACAATAAGACAATTCGCTAGACGTTGTGGAAGAGTCTTTACTGTTCCAAAAGACGTGATACGTCTGTCGGAACACTATGGCAAAATGTGAGATGCAACATATAGTTCCACTAGACACACCATTATGCTATATTATACATTACTTATATATTACGATTATATTGTATACTACCAAACAATGGTTTTGTACATTTTCATTCTTTTACTTTTCGGCTTTCATTTCACAAGCAACTTTGGTGGCAGCCCATGACGAAAGGACGCCTACAGTGAGTTGGCACAGGAGGGATGGCCAAAAACGAAAGGGGACACGAGCGTCGACACTGCAACGCCACATACGCCCGGGAGCAATTGCCGGCAGAGGGTGCCCGGGGCCAGCCCGGACACACCATGGCCTAGGACCAAGTTGGGTAGCCCCGCTCTCTCTCTGCCTACACCACCGGAAAACCGGCCGATCCACTTGAAAATCTGAGTATGGTACTGGAGCACGCTGAGATTATGAGATCGTACGTACTGCGGACACGCCCTGGTGATTCAGATGTGTCAATGTTGTTGTTGTTCTTGGCCTTCTCGGACGCGTCGATGTTCAATGTGACACTCGCCAGTCGCGCGAAGTTGGTAGACCCATCGGGTTGGTTGGAGGCCAGCTTGTTGCAGTATGGCAGCAGATGGTAGCCGGGTGTGTCCGGTATCGAGTTGGCAACGTAGTAGGGCGCGACCATCGAGTAGTAATCCGAAAACATATTCACACGATCCACGTTCTCGTACATCAACACCGCCATGGACACAGGGTCATCGTTATCCGCCTGCTCGTCCCCGAATATAATGCCATACTTCGAGTTAGCACCCGTGCTGAATCCAATCGTGGGGTTCGTGCCGTAGTTCGACCACTCATTCCTGTATGTCGTGTTTCGCATCGCGAAGAATATCGCGCGGATGGAGTGTGCGAACCGCAGGTCGGTTGCCCGCTGCGCGTTGCTCGACGGGGCGAATGACGACGCGGGGATGGTCTGGATCTGCTCGATCATGACGTCGATGTCGGGTTCGTCCCCGATCTTCTCACGGTCTCCGTTGGGGATCACCACGTAGTGCGCCCATACCTGGCAACTCTGCAGGCGAGGTGTGCCCCCGGACTTCAGAACGGTGTCCCATGGTGGGCTCATCATTGGGGTGGCCGTGAATCCCGTCGAGCCAGCCTGCGAGACGACGTTCTGTGACAGTTGGTCGATAATCAGCAGATCCTGCCATGGGCGGAGTTTGATGGTGAGCTTGATGTCATTGAATGGGCATGCCGCCTGCATGATGGCATCGGATGGGTCCCGAGTGAACCAGAAGGGGAGTGGTATGTTCAGCGCGGTGCGGGGGAGCATGATTGGTGAGTTGGGAAAGTACTCCGTGCTGGCCACGGTGGCGTACGGATTGGTGAGACGTGGCACATTCCCGATCATGCTGTCGTACCCGGCCCGCTTGGACGAAGTGAGCGTGAATGCCGATAGGAAGTCCATGTGGTAGTTGGTGAGCTTGTTGAGGGTGAGATCGTTGAACTGCAAGTACGCCTCGTCAATCAGGTTGTGTCCTATGTTGCGGGTCCATTGTGCCTGGTAGAGTGGTTCGGTTTCGATTGCGGGTAGCTCCACGCGCATCCACACGTCGCGGATGTAGTCACCCGCTCGGGAAAACATCGCCTGTAGCTCTTGATCGAAATCGCCCGTGGTGCCGCACTTGTTCAGCTGTGCGGCAATTACTGTGAACCACGCCGATTTGCGGATAACGTTACGGAACTTGTTCATACTGCGCCCACCATACAGCCACGACTCGATCTCATCAAATGTACTGAGATCAATAAACGCGGTGGTTAAACTCACTGTCGCTGTGGCTGACATCTCTCACTTTTCTATGGGGCTCTTTTATCTTTATACACCAAACCACAAGAAAAAAAAGGTATATACACAGGTGAGACAACCACACCACCCACCCCCTCACAGGCAAGGGATGCACCACGCACGAGAAATATTTTCATCGACGACATCCACGGACACCGAACGGGCGGTGTCACGCCTTGCAATGGATCCGTCACCATCCCCGATCGAGACGCGACAGGCCATGGACGCTGTGGATTTTTTTTTTGTGTACGATCAACCCAAGGCCACCAACGGCCGACTGTGTGGCTTCCCGCAAGGGGTCAATCTGGACGAGTATATCGTACAGGAGAAATTCGACGGCCACCACATGGTGCACTGTGGTGCCACCACGTACTCAAAGATGGGTGCCCGATTTTCCAACATACCGTCCTACTTCAGGCTACTGGCCCTGCCGCCGCTGCCAATCGCGGGCGAGCTGTACATGGGCCCCGGTAATCGGCATGTTATCCAGGGAATCACGTCATCGAAGAAGATCAACGCCTACAGCACACAACCCGCGTGGCGGTTCGCCAAGTTCGTCGTGTACGACATACCGGGACTGGAGCGCACCTTACATAAAGCGATGGGAAATCCTAGTGGATTACGTGCGCCGCTGGAACGACGGCATCCTACGTGGCCTGATGCGGGGCGTACCGTCGGCCACCCGGTCGTCGTTGCCTCTACAGTGCGCGATGTGCTACCCGGCGAGGGACTGGCTAGGGGTTTTTAATGACGTCCTGGCCCAGAACCACGTGCGGTTGTACCCCCCGTTCGCGGACCACGCCGCGTCCGACCCGGTGTTCTCGAGCGAGAGCGAACACGTGCGGGTGGCCACGGGTGAGGGGTTGATGGTGTGCCACCGGGAGGCGACAAGCATAGGGTGAAGGACGTTCTCGTGGAGCGCCGTTCCGCATATCCTGTCGAGGCACCCCCTACCCCCGATGATAAAGTGCAAACCGGTGTGCGTCTCGGCGGGCCTGGTCGTTGGCACACCGAAGGTTATCACCGCCCCCACCGCGGAGGAGGACCTACACGCGTACATCGAAACCGTCCCACTGGATGTGGATGGTGGCGACGGTGGTGGTATACCACCGTACCCACGGAGTTCCAGGTCGGGTGGTAACGAGACGGGGTTTGTACACCCCGCCACGGGACTTCCCACATACTACCAGGGGTACAGCGTCAGGGTCCGCTGGGTGCACCCGACGTGGAGGGATATTCACACCTTCAGTGTCTACATCCCCCTCACGTGCGACCTGGAGCGGGTGTTAGCGACAATGAAGATGCACACCACCATGGTCTTCCGCTTCAATGGCCTGTCCGGCTCTGGTGCGCCGCAAATCCCCGTCGCGGTCGTGTCCTCGCGGGCGTCGTGCCTGAGGACGATCAACGAGTCGATGGTTTCGCAACTGGCAAACGAAACCCGGGACGAAAGCCGCGTCCTGCTGCAGCACGCGCTCCGCAGGGTGCACGATGACGCGTACGAGGCCATGCGCCAGACCGCATACCCCGTTTTCCCCACCACCGGGAGGTGGGCGTACGAGCTGTGCACGCGGTACCGACACGACGGAATCGTACTTCCGTTGATACCAATCCCCTTGTCGTGGATGCGGGGCCGACTCGACCCAGTGAAACAGGGAAGGATGACCACCGCGGACTCGATACCCGCCGTGGTGTCCCACCGACGCAAAATGGGGGCACCGCCAACCGGGTTTAAGCCGGGTGTCACCGCGGTCTACCGCGGTCTCATTGAGCCCCTCGTCAGCGGCACCCCCATGTCGAGAAACCTCACGGTGCGCAGGTGGCGACAGTGGATGTTCTACGCGGTTGTCATGTACACGACAAGGACGGTAATACAACAGGCGACGAGCGGTGCCGGATACGGTGACCCACTCGTGCACCACGACGGCGGTCGGGCCAACCGTCTCGTCTCGCGGTGGCTGGGACTCGACGAGACCATCATCAAGCGTGTGGATGGTAATACCGTCGGAAACGGGGCCCTCGAGACGCGGGTGGTGTTATCGTGCGTCGCGTACATATGGACGCATCTGGTGTGCATGGCGCCAGTGTTGTTTCCCGGTGTCACCGACATCCACGAGCTCGACCACGGCTGGCTGATGAGCCTGGTTGTCTCGGCAACCGACACCATCACGGGCGTGTGGAACCGCCGTGGTGGTGGGAGGGAGTGGTGGCCGGAAGACGCACCGGGTACGTGCGACGCATGCCTGTCCATCTTGTGCAACACGGTGATCGGGGTGCGCGAACCGGTCGGTGTCGTCACGTACATTGCTCGGAAGAAGGTGCCCACCATGCGTCCAAGCGACGCCGTGTACGCCTCCGATCAATTGCTCGAGCGCATCGGGTTGGTGTCGGAGATGTGGTTCGCGGTACAGGACTACGGGGACGTGGAAAGGCTGCATCTGAACCCCGTTACGTATATGCCCGAGTACGAGGCGCGTGTCCTCGAGGAGGGGGGCGTTGACACCAGACCTGAACCGGTAACGGACGGTGAGCAGTTCGTCAGTGGGGTCATGCGATCATCCAGGCGTGCCATGAACGGATGGTTGTTATAAGTGCGTGTGACGACGCGGTGCGATGCAAAAGGGACAACAAAAGTCGCGATAAATATGTCAAGCCACGTCGGTGATGGGCCGCAACCACCACTCCACGCGAAGCACGAATCAAAGCCCGTCGCGGACCCATTGACCATCGACGACCTACCCGAAACGGACGAGTCGGATTATGATTACGAGCCCTCTCTCGACGACGACGAGGAAGAGGACGACGAAAGTGACGACGACGAGTACGACAGTGATGGCAACGAGGACAAGTGCGACAGCGGTGACGAATTTTACACCATCGATTCCGACGCGGGTGACGCGGATGGTGACGACGGGGATGAGGAGGAGAAGGGTGGTCACCATAGCAAGAAAAAACGACCCATTGGCAAAGCGGGGGGGGGAGGGGGTAAAAGGGTCAAACACGACACGGTAAGTAAGAAGTAGAAATAAAAGACCACGACGTGTAAAATAAAATGTCGGTGCACTCGGTCGTCTCCAGAAGGGCCGCATCGTCCTGCTCACGGGTCAATTCCTTCGTGGAAAGCAACACCGTTGCCAACCGGCCCATTGCCGATTTCGATGACACCGTCCGGAGGACGAAGCTGCAGCTGCAGTTGCTACAGACGATGAAGAGCAACCCCCGGTACTCAAAACCGGTGAATCGGATATTGTATACGACAGCACCGCCAGCATAGTGTTGCTGCACAACGACATAGGGACCATCAATGTAGGGTATTCCGTTTCGTACTTACAGATAGGGAACGGAATAAACCAGGCCGCGCCACTGCGCTTCCGGATGCCGACGTTGGACGTTTACGAACGCATGCACTTTGCGCTGTTCGACATCGACCCCTTCGTCACGGATCCCAACAACGCGGCAGAGAAAATACAGGATACCGCCCCGATGGACATATCACAGGAGAGTGTGAACGTCAACAAATGGATGCGGCTGGTCTGTAGCATCAAGAACATACCAACCAACACAAAGGCATCCGAGATGCTGGTTCCGGTTGACCCGTCAATCAACGTCCCGACGCTGTACGTGAAGAACGCGTCCGTGACCCTCCCCGTGAACACGACGTTCCCGACCATCGACAAACATTTCGCCTACAGCTCTTTGGTCATACCACCCGAGGCACCGTCGAGGCAGCTCGCGACCAAGCGTCTGGTCGCCGTCTACTACACGGGAACGGCCATCGACGGAAGCAACACGGACGTGGTCAGCGTTTGCAACGCGGGTTCTCCCCGTATTTCGACGCACAGTGGGACGTGCTGCAGACCTCGTCAGTGGCGTTTAACGTGGTGCGTCGCGTTTAGAGAGACGGATGCCGTACTACACTGCCGCTGCTGGATTAGCTAACAGGGGGGCGACTCTGCCTAAGCGTTGTGACCGGCTGTGGAACAGACAAAACAATAGGTGAATGCCCAGAGACCAGCAAGGAGGGTCGTTGCATTGAGTGGGGGGGTCATGAGACCCCGCTGCCCACTGCCCCCTCCAGTGCGGCGGTGTACTGAAGGAGACCCACTACCCACTGCCCCTTGCGGTACGACAGTGTTCTGAAGGAGACCCACCACCCACTTCCCTATGCAGTGCGGCAGAGTACGGAAGGAGGCCCACTGCCCACTTCCCCCTGTAGTGCAGTGGTCTACTGAACGAGGCCCACTGCCCACTGCACCGTGCAGTTGGTCCAAAGCCTCTGAATTCGGCGCAGTGTGAGTGTACGGACCGCATGGGTGTATCTTGCATCTGCGGGGTAATCGTGGCCCGCAGGGGGCACCAAACCATGACAGGCCGTCGCAATCCCCCACTTGAGCACACGTGATGCCTTTGGTGTGCAACTCCCACGCCAATTGCTCCGCTGCACAGCAGTCATCTTACAGGTCAGGCGGGTCAGCACCGTGAAAGGGGGGTCTGCATGGGTTATTCTCGGTCAGCGATGACTGATGGCAGAGATTCTGCTATGCCTCTGGATACCGGGGAGAGGGAGAAATTAGGAACATGCGAAATTTGGAATGGTGAAACTCGGCGCAGAGAACATTTGACGCCAATTTTTCAATACCACTGCAAATTTTGGGACAAAATTCCCAGACTGTGGCACAAGAAAAAGCGTAGACCGTGAATGGCGGTTGTCATTCCCTATGGGCCTTTGGTTGGTTGCAGTTGTTTCTTGGAGGCTTCTCGATGGTTGCTTGGATGGTTGCTCTTATTTCCTGGAGGCTTCTGAATGCTTGTTGTTGGGCACAATGGAAATGTGCATGCCAAAAGCGCTTAAAATGACACCCAAAAAATGGCTAACATCTAGGTTATTTTTTTTTCTTGGCAACCATGTGCCTGGTATATGCCCCCCCCATCCCCCCCCCCCCATCCCCTCCCCTTTTCAGTCTCAAGGGATGCATGGGGCTGGGATGTGGGGAGCGGTAGGACACACGGGCATGCAATGTGTGTCTTGCTGTCGTGCGGATGGTTGTGAGGACAGGAGCCGTGGTGCGTTGGCAGCAACTGTAATTATGGCGTCTCGTGCCCGCTGGGCAGCCCCGCCTACAGGGCCGAACAATCGAATTCATGGTTTGCAGCAGTGGAAGGACTTTAGGATTGTTGAACCTCGCAGTTGGATCAGATTTGAATGGATTCCTTGGCGCGCACACACACACACACACACAAACACAGTCCCCCCCAGTGCCTGTCCCATAGGGGCTGGAGGAGACCACAGCCGAGGACGTCGCCCGCCCACTTTTTCTGACGAGGCATGGGAGAGCAAACACTCTGGATACTTAAGCAGCCAACCACACAGGTTCTGATTCCGCAGAAGGGGGGGGTCCAACGTTCCACAGATGCCTCAGCAGACCTGAGTCCAATGGGGCGTCCTGCCCAGCGCTGCACAAGGATCTACCTCTAAAAGTACAGATCATACACACACACACACACACACACACACACACACACACACACACACACATAACAGCTCACTGTCATAGAACACACTGGCCGGTGGCCGAGAATCTTGGCCCGTGGCTTTATTTCGCTTATCCCAAAAGGGGAAGGCATGCTCCCCATGCAGCAAAGACCACTGTCTGTCCTGTCTCAGATCTACCAGGTATGGGCGGGGGTTCGACTGGAGGAGTGCATGACATGGCAAGAGACCCGGATCCATCCTCAGGCCTATGGTTTTAGGAAGAAAAGAGGCACCACGGACGCAGCGGGCATGATTTCCCTGCTGATTGAGTTATGCCATGTCATGCAAACGACCCTCATGGGTTTCGGGCTAAATTATGTAAAATGCTTTGATCTTATTCCATAGCAGGTGGTGCTCCTGGTTGCCAAGGAGGAGGGCATGGATGAAGGGGTCCAAAGGGCCTTGTCCGGAATGTACGCCCAGCTCATGTGCTGTTTCAAAATTATGGCATGTATGTGCATTTTTTTCCAAGCCACCAATGGCATTCTTCAGGGCTGTCCTCTCAACGTGATTTTAATAAACCTGCTGACCAGCATTTGGAAACGGGTCATGGACGCTGAGGCACAAGCGATCCAGGTGTCAGCGAACCGCATGCCACCAGGGGGTTCTCCCACGGAGGCATTGTCCTTCATTATCACAGCTTTAGGATACACAGATGACACCTACGGATTGGGCACAGTGCGACCGCGCACGCAGCGACTGCTGGAGCGCACGGAGGAGTGGCTGACCAACACCGGACAGGCAGTGAACCCGCTGAAATCTGTAAGCTTTCAAGTCGGCCTCGCTGACAAAGACCCATTGCGGATGGGGCGGGAACCCTTTCCAATTTCGACGGAGTTTAAGTCACTGGGGGCAGGGGTGCGCACGACAGGGGATCCCAGTTCGGGCCCACTCATATTGCAACGTATTGCGCGTGCTAGCAAATTGCTGGACAGGGTGCACGGTGCCCAGGGACACTTTGAACGGAGATGCCCTGTCGTCTCTACGATGATTACGGCCACAGGCCTCCATGCCGTGGAGATCGTGCCATTACAGCCCAAAAGCCTGAGCTCCTTTGAGACCAAAATCATTACCACTATTTGGGGGCCCTCCTGCCCAGCGCGAGCCAAGGAAATCGTTTTTTGCCTGCTCCTGTGCAGGGCACAGGATCGCCCCCACCCTGATCATCCCGTATCAGCGCGCGGTATGGCTGGCGAAGCTGAGCCGTACGCGGGTTCCATCGCTTGTTTTGGCCCAGGCCATATGGGAGAAAAACCCCTCTCCGCAATCTGCAGGACCTTTCGGCAGGGCACTACAGACACTGCACAACTGGGGCTGGACCCAGCACAGGGGTGGTGGGAATGGACAGCGCCAGGCGTCGCCCAACCTCTAAGCCTCATTGGCGACAAGGCGGAGGTCAAGCACCATGTCCGGGAACAGCTCGGGGTACAACTGATAGCCCAGCTTATTCAGCGCAGGCCTTGGCAATTCACAGGCATGCACTACACCACTAACAGGCGTTTGGTCCCGCAGAGCATACTCTCATTCACCTCGGAGCTCGAACGCTCGTTGCTTCGCACCATCCTTGCGGGGGGGGGTCTGGACAGCGCTACGCGCACATCAAAGGGGCCTGCGGCCCTCCTCTGACTGCCCCTTCTGCGGTAAGGCCGCGGAGACAGAGCAACATATTTTCTGGTCCTGCGAGGCGTGGCAGACCATCAGAGACTCTCACACACCCAATATCGAGCATCTGGCCCAGCAGTTTCCTGGGCTAAAGCACACTGCCCACTGGCCCCCCTGTTTACTCACGTGTGGACTAGCGCCAGACATTCCACTGCCTGTCAACAGGCAGGAGCGCAACACCAGCCTGGAATTTTTACAAGCCATACATGTCATGTATGTGGCCATTCTTGCAGCCCGCAAGATTCGAGATGAGCAGGCCCCCATGCTGTTTCCCTCAGCCAGACATGTCGGACAGACAGGGTATCCGTACCAGCAACTGACGGGCCCGGTCCCGCGCACCGAAAATTTAGGCACGCTAACGCTAGCCAAGCCCACAGCCAAAACCTGGCCGTGGGAGCTACCCTTTCTAGTAGATCTCCTGTCTTGGGCACGTCAGCTGGTTTGGGCAGACGAGCCAGGCACAGTCGCATTCATAGGGCTCGCGCTCGATTTCGAGAAAACGTCACAGCGCACCCTACCCACAGCTCCACAGGCCAAATACAGAGGGACGGCACTGCCGCTGCAAGAGCGCGCCAGGGTTCTCAGGCTGGCGTTATGCACGATGCAGAAATTGGTTACGCGGGGCGCCCTGCACCCCGCTAAAGTAATCACCAGGGCGAATTCATTGGTCCCGCTGGGGGGGCCTCAGCAAAGCGGTCTCAGCCGACGCCCATATTTCGTGTCCACATGGGCCATGGTGGGGCATATTGCTAAGCTCAGTCAATACTGCGAAGAAACTTGGGCACTGCGCGCACACTCCAGGCAGAACGAGGCACGCTCGTACGTGTACAGACACATGCGCAGTCCAGTGGAAGTGCAGGAAGCCCGGACTCAGCGGGCCCTCATGGGAGCGTTAAACACCGGGCTTATGCCCTCCTCCTCTGCCACCGCCAAAGGGGGGGGGGGCTTTCGCGGCAAATTTCTTCCCCGTCATTGGTCAGGGCAAAGCCCCGCAGGCACCTGACCAGACCACCAGGCAACGCAAGCTCGCAGCTCCGCCGGCGCCACAAGCATGTGTGGCAGTGCCGGCACCACATACATGCGCACGGGCTCTCGACCTGTGCAACTTAGGCGTCACAAGTTGCCCGCCCTCTAGGACCCCATATACGCACGATGTGAGAATATTCTACATTTCTAGTTTGAGTATGCTATTTGACATATGTGAGCAATGTTGGTACCAGCGTTGTGTGACATCCATTGAAATAGGTGGTGATGTGTTAGCCTTAGGTATCCGCTTCATCTAGTGTATCATGTTTGAGGTTTTTTTGAAGCTGGCCTAAATTGAGGCCAGCTTTTGGGCTCCATTGGAAACATCCATGTGTATATACACCTTTTAACGCTTCTGGCCGAAATTTCGGCCAGCTTTTTGGTTTAATGCTGAATGACTATACTCATTTTCATTTTTTTAAGGGCTGGCCGAAATTTCTCCCAGCTCTCTGGTCTAATCACCATTCATACACTTATACTGGGCTTTTTTTTGTTGGTGTGGCCGAAATTTCGGCCAGCATTTCCTCTTTCTGCGCATATCAGCAATTGTTTTCCCACACATTCTTCTTGGTTCCAGGGGTTCCACAAAACCGACCTATACACCACAAGTGAAAGAGCAGCAAAGATACGGTTCATTGAACAGCAAACAAAACTACCCCCAAAGCATATACGTGTATTTCCTATTTTTATTAACCTGGCCGAAATTTCGGCCAGCTTTTCCAAGAACATCAAAACACATGGTCTTATTCACCGGACAGGCCCAAGCTGGCCGAAATTTCGGCCAGGTCCTTCAAAACTTGAAATAACGTCACAGAAATGGATACCTTTGAGGTTTTTTGGAAGTTGGCCGAAATGGAGGCCAGCTTTTCCATTGGTTCCATTGGAAACATGCATGTGTATATCCACTTTTCAACGCTTCTGGCCGAAATTTCGGCTAGCTTTTTGGTGTAACGTTGAATGACTATACTCATTTTCATTGTTTTAAGGGCTGGCCGAAATTTCTCCCAGCTCTTTGGTCTAATCAGCTTCCATACGCTCATATTCGGCTTTTTTGCCAGTGTGTGCCAAAAAAATCAAAACACATGGTAGTATTCACCGGACAGGCCCAAGCTGGCCGAAATTTCGGCCAGGTCCTTCAAAACTTGAAATAACGTCACGGAAATGGATACCTTTGAGCTTTTTTGGAAGCTGGCCGAAATTGAGGCCAGCTTTTCCATTGGTTCCATTGGAAACATGCATGTGTATATACACCTTTTAACGCTTCTGGCCGAATTTTCGGCCAGCTTTTTGGTTTAGTGTTGAATGACTATACTCATTTTCATTTTGTTAAGGGCTGGCCGAAATTTCTCCCAGCTCTCTGGTCTAATCACCTTTCATACACTCGTATCCCGCTTTTTTGCCGGTGTGGCCGAAATTTCGGCCAGTGTGTCCCATTTCTGCGCATATTAGCAATTGTTTTCCCATCCAAAACATCTGGCCGAAATTTCTGCCAACTTGCAATTCTTGTTGTGCATAAATATTACACCGTACACTTCTATAAAGCTCCTTTCTTCTCACAGCGTTAATGCTTTCTGGTATTACTATAACTGTCATGCTCGTATGGGTTGTGCCACGCATTGCCACTGTTTTGTGTGTACATTCTCTATTTTGCATTTTGCTGGCCGAAATTTCGGCCAAAGTGGCCTTATGTGGACCCCTGATTCCAAATGACACACATTTCTGGCAGAGATTTCGGCCAGCTTCTCGGCAACCCAATTTTGAACAGTGGTTTCACATCCAGTGCATGGCTGGCCGAAATTTCGGCTATGGTATTCCATCCTTCGTGTCAAGACGTTGATTTTGGGCCATTTTGTGTTGAATTGCGCTTGTTATTGCCACTTTTGTTATTTCTCTTTCCATGAAATCCCCTACTGTAGCATCCTTTTTTATGACCGAGCCTGCAATGGATTCACAGGAGGTGCTTATTTCCCCTCCAGCTGAAGCTGCGTCCGAAAATGGGCAATCCCAACCTGCCCATCAACCGGACGGGGATAAGGCAAGCACAGAGGGACTTCAAGGGAAGCCTAAGGCACCACCAATGAAAAATTCATCAACCACCATCACGTTATCCGACTGGGTCACGTCAACAACCAAAATAAAAGTTCTCTTTGACCAAATTGTAATAGACCACGACCGAAGCATTGGCCACGTCCGTAAATTATCCGAGCATCGTGTGCAGCGGCGCTATGACGATCTCAAGGCCGCACCACCTGTGGATTACAGGAAATACACGTATATCCTTTGGGGGTAGTTTTGTTTGCTGTTCAATGAACCGTATCTTTGCTGCTCTTTTACTTGTGGTGCATAGGTGGCTTTTGTGGAAACCCTGGAACCAAGAAGAATGTGTTGGATGGGAAAACAATTGCTGATATGCGCGGAAACAGGAAATGCTGGCCGAAATTTCGGCCACACCAACGAAAAAAGCCGAATATGAGTGTACGAATGGTGATTAGAGCACAGAGCTGGGAGAAATTTCGGCCAGCCCTCAAAAAAATGAAAATGAGTATAGTCATTCAACACTAAACCAAAAAGCTGGCCGAAATTTCCGCCAGAAGCGTTAAAAGGTGTATATACACATGCATGTTTCCAATGGAACCAATGGAAAAGCTGGCCTCAATTTCGGCCAAGTTGCAAAAAACCTCAAAGGTATCCATTTCTGTGACGTTATTTCAAGGTTTGAAGGACCTGGCCGAAATTTCGGCCAGCTTGGGCCTGTCTCGTGAATAACACCATGTGTTTTGATGTTTTTGGACCCGACTGGCAAAAAAGCCGAATATGAACGTATGGAAGCTGATTAGACCAGAGAGCTGGGAGAAATTTCGGCCAGCCCTTAAAAAAATGAAAATGAGTATAGTCATTCAACGTTAAACCAAAAAGCTGGCCGAAATTTCGGCCAGAAGCGTTAAAAGGTGTATATACACATGCATGTTTCCAATGGAACCAATGGAAAAGCTGGCCTCAATTTCGGCCAGCTTCCAAAAAAGCTCAAAGGTATCCATTTCTGTGGCGTTATTTCAAGTTTTGAAGGACCTGGCCGAAATTTCGGCCAGCTTGGGCCTGTCCGGTGAATACTACCATGTGTTTTGATTGTTTTGGCACAAACTGGCCGAAATTTCGGCCAGGTTCATAAAAAAAGGAAATACACGTATATGCTTTGGGGGTAGTTTTGTTTGTTTTTCAATGACCCATATTTTTGCTGTTTTGTTACTTGTGCTGTATACGTGGGTTTTGTGGTAACCCTGGAACCAAGGGGTAAAAGTAATAATAGATAGACCCCCCCCCCCCTACTAAAGGAATGCAATGGTCTAAATGTAAAATACCACCATATTTTTGTGATTTGGTATCTTTATTTCGAAAATTTGTGTGTAGCTAGAAATAGAAATAACGGCATATATTTCACATACATACCTTCATTTTGCCTATTGCCACCGGGGGGGGATATATACCCCCAAAATAACACCCCTTTTCACATACTTTTCTCCTCACTACAACATGGACTTCCGTAGGCCATAGCGCCAGGTGGGGGGCGGGCAACTTGTGACGCCTAAGTGCAACACACACCAGCGCGCACCGTGCATCACATGCAAGCGGCTGCGCAAGTCAGGGGACGCATGCTGTGCCCTCGGACATCACCGGCCAGGATATGTGGACAGGCTACCCCTGTCAGTCACGTGCCGCCAGCATGGATTGCCGGCCTGCGCCAGATGCGCCAGAATGCAAAGGGGGGTCCGAAACTGCTGAGGGCACCACAAAGTTCACACACCGGTGCGCAAGCGGCCAGCCGCACCGGACACGCGACCAGCTAAGCCGCTGCGCACCTCCCGCAGCCCCGCACGCACACATATGGAGCATGCGCGCTCCCCACACATACCAGCCACACCGCCCGCCCCAAAGCGACGGAGACCCAAGTCACCATGCCCCCCCTCCCCCCCCCGCCCCGCGGCCCTGCGAGATGATGGGGGAGGGAGAGCCAGAGCATGTAAGCCGACTTCTGTTTGGTGCAGAGCACGGGAGAGCTTCCACGGAAATAACATAACTATGTCGGCTCAGAGGTTTTGACTTTTTGACCGCAGAGAACAGGCAGTCCAATAAGGCACACACTCGGGTGTACACTTCGGTAAGCCTATCTTAGCAAGCAATCAAACATGGGTCTCCCTCGTTAATAGCACAAGAGCGTCGCAAGAGCGGCCAGGACATTAAAAGCCATCAACCCTCGTTAATAGCACAGAGCACACACACACACACACACACCTGAACTGGAGGCGCTGAAATCACCCTTGTGGTGGGGCAATTGGCAATTGGTACACACACGCTGCGGTGGTTGCGCTGGTGTGCTGCAGGGGGTGGGGATCACCGACGCCACCGTGGGGCAACCTACTGCTCGCCAATTGAAGCGGAATTGAGGAACCAAGCGGAGTGGCGGAGCACTGCTTGCTAGTGGTCTTACGGCCCGGAAGCCGTGAATCAGTGTGCTAGGGGCTTCTGCAGGGCCCGCTTGACCTAATGGTTCTGCAGCCTAGTACGAATGTAGGAATGTTCAACCTCACGGTTTCAGCATGATTGGAATTGATACCTCAGCGCGCACACACACGCAACCGCCTGATGCCGCCAGGGGGCAGGCTTTCAAGAGGGGGAGGGCGGGGAACCCCCCCCCCCCCGGCCAAATGGGCATGCGCACAGCCACAGAGCGAGGCACGGCATGGACGTGCAGGGACGGAGGTGACTTAAACCCCCATACCCCAGGGGTTCTAGCTCAGGCGAGGCCCCCAGCTGCGACCGAGCAGGCGCCAGACAGCCCAGCTGTACGCCAGACTATATGCTTTGGAGGCGCTTAAGACGACCACGGGGACCTTGGACCCATACGGGCCTCCCTCTACAATATTGTTCTTCCCCGGCGCGCGCACACACACATAGACATACATGCACACACGCACACACACACACACACACACACACACACACACAGCGGCTTAGCTCCGGATCTCCCAGCCCCGATCTACAGGCAAGTGGAGCAGCATGA
Source organism: Eutreptiella sp. 'Long Island Sound 2002' (assembly GCA_964036045.1). NCBI lineage: Eukaryota > Euglenozoa > Euglenophyceae > Eutreptiales > Eutreptiaceae > Eutreptiella > Eutreptiella sp. 'Long Island Sound 2002'. Next base: position 32,304,912 of record OZ038394.1, on the reverse strand, counting down.
TGTGCCATTTATTCTGGCAATGCACACCACGTTTGTTTCTGTGTTGGCGGCCTGAAAAATACACGATCAGAACACCCTCAAGCTCTTTCCGAAAGCCCGCGTGGACTGAGCCAGGGCATACCCATGTCAGCACCTGATGGGACCGCTACCCCGCCCCTCTGTGACAGCGTTTCTCTCTCTGCACAATCCCACCAAACACACGTGGCCCTGGGAGGTGGGTTTCATCACGGACTTGCTGTGCTGGCCGCGTGCCCTGCAGTGGGCCGACGAGCCAGGAACCATCACCTTTATAGAGCTGGCTCTAGACTTCGAGGAATTTGCCGAGCGGACACTGCCGGCCGCACCACAGGCGAAATTTCGAGGGCACAAGCTACCGCTGCAGGAGAGGGCCCGGGTCCTCAGGCTGGCACTGTGCACTGTGCAAAGGTTGGGTTAATCAGGCACACTACACCCGGTCAAGAAGGAAGAGGCACGCCCGCAGCGTGCCCTGGCAGGTAGCCTAAACACGGGCTTGATGCCGTCCTCATCTCTATGCGCCAAGGGGGGGGTGTCCACCACCTTTACGAGTGACCTATTCCCGGTCATTGGATCCGGCGGCGTACCACAAGCGCCATACTCTGTCGGCGTGCGCCGCAGGTCAGCAGCCAGCGCACTGACATCGGTCACATACGCGCCTCATGCCCACTCATATTGCCCAGCGCACTGTTTGCCGGCGTGTTCCACATGCAAGAGGCTGAGAATCCCGGCGGCACTATGCTACAGCAAGGGACACCACAACCCGGGGCACGTGGACCGGCACCCGCTTTTGAAAACATGCGCCCTCCATGGACTCCCGCCCTGCCCTCGTTGCACACTCATGCAGAGAGGCGTACGGCATTGTTGTGCGGGCATCACAAAGTGTGCCCACCCCGAGAGTGTGTTTGTGTTGAAGAGACCACCATGCACAACCCATCATGCTGAGGCATTCTTGTCACTTGTTTTTGCAGAAAGTGCTCAAGCATGACCCGAAACATGACCTCATTCTCCTTCCCTCATTCCCCTTCCCCGGAATTTTGGGGCTATCTTTATAATGTTTTGTGGCAAGAAATTGTAAGGGGGTATGCATCACAGCTGCACTTGAGGCGCTGATATCTGCAGTGCAGCGTCGTGCTGAGGCTGAGGGTGAGGCAAGTTGCCGTGCTGCAACAACCCAGATGGTCCCAGTTTCACCCTTTCTACCCCATTCTGCCATGTGGATCTTTGCAGGCTCTGTGAATCGGTCTTTTTTTCGCCATCAAATGCCTGCACTCGGTGAGCGTGTCTATGTGCAGCATTTACAATGTGCCGGAGCGGTGAGGTTTGCAGGGGAGATCCCCGGTGTCCAAGGGGAATGGTACGGAGTAGAGCTGGACGAGGCAAAAGGGACCAGCAATGGCAAGCTCGTCGGCAAGCAGCTGTTCAGTTGCGAGGAAAAGCACGGCGTGTTCTTACGCGGCACCAATTTGACCTCCGAAGAAGAAATGAAGAAAAAGGCAGCACAAGCCGCTTTGCCCGCACAGTCCACGAATGTGCAGGGGCCCAAGAGTACTAGCATGGCTCCCCAAGTGCACACTGTGCAGAAAGGCCTTCACCGCGTTCAAAGAAACTCACTTGGCTTTCCTGGGCCCGTGCAGGTGTGCATCCAGGACGCGTCTCGTGCCGTTGTGCATGTGTGCACTGGAGTAGTGCGCAATGCCCCTTGTGCCTTAGATGTCTGCCCTACTGTCATTCTCAGGACCATGGGTTTTGCTGGGGCCACTTTTGTGCCGATGGGGTGTAGGTATTGAGGTATGCTGGTTCGGCGGTGCCCACATGGGCCTGTGGCACGGGTCATCGTATCGGCTCCAATCCTCAAACAACACATGCACTGGCGGGGGTATCACTGTGTCTTGGGCAGTGTGGAACAGGGTTCGGGAGGTCGCCGACATACAGTATTTTGCGAAACTGCAACTTCATAGGTTTGTTCCGGATGGGGACAATGCATATCTGGTGACTTTGCCGAATGTGTACGGAGTGCCCACGCCCTGGAATCCTGCCATCTGAAGCCTTAGACTGTGCTCAAGCAAACCTTGAGCAAAAGGTTCTCATTACTAAAAGGACAGCCCTGTGCGCTGTATTGCCCTTTCGGCTGAAAGTAAAAAGATTGCGATTTCCCAGCCCTAAGTGAGGGGGGGGGGGGTTCAGCACAGTGCGTGCGGAATGCGACTATTGGCTTTTTTTTGGCTACCTTTTGGCAATTTTGGCTACCTCAAAGTGTGTAGTTTTAGCACAATTGGCACTCGTGAAAGTGCCCTGTTGTCTGGTGCATGTTGTGTCAGGGTGAGGGAAGGTACGTAACAGTTGTGAATCACTGGGCTGGATGCCTGGGCTCATGTGCGGGCCTTTGAGGGCGCTCTTGCCGCGGTGCACACGCGGTGCAAATTTTGGGTAAATTTGGGGACCCATTGGCAGCCATTGGCACCCCAGGAACACAACTGGTGTGTTTGCAACTGCGCTTTTCTAGGGGCGAAGGCTTGATCCGAAGCAGTTTGATGCATTTTGGGGCTACTTGTGCCTCGGGAGGCGGGACTGGAGGGCTACGGGGGGTGTGCGGTGTGGTAGCGAAAGCGGTTGCTGGCGGTACCGAAAGGCGGTTGGGGGGGGGGGGGGTTCAGGTGCTGCCAAAAGAGGCGGAGGACGGAGAGGTGCGGTTGGGGGCGGTACTTCTGCCTTTCTTCCTAAGCTTAGGCGTGAGTGGGGTGCGTGTTCCCACGCTCATCTGCGCAGCCGACCCTGGTCTTGCAAAAGGTCGATGGAGCATGTATCATTCCATGTACCCTCACATGCATCGAAAAAATTAGCGCCCTGCACATCCAATTCGGGGTACAGACTGCTCGGGTGGGCTATTCGCCCAAAAACTTGGTGAAGCGGGATTGGCACACTACCAAGAAATGGTCCTTGGGCCATGTCCGGCTCTCGAGCCTCCGGAGATGGGCCCTCTGTGTGGGAAGCGAGGTCAACAGGCATTGCTGGTGGGGGCGGCGGTGACATGCCCACCGTATGTCCTGATTCACAGCTGGACGTTGCAAGGTCCATTGTGTGTTGTAGTGCATCCCAACACGAGCGTGTTGGGCCGCCGGTAGCGGTGATCGGGAACGCCGTATGCTGAGACTCTGGTGGTGTGCGCCTCATCAACTTGAACTGGTTCGAACATAACAATCTCTGATTCTCCGAAATCCCGGTTGTCAGTTCCCACACCGAATTCTTGATGCCTGTATGCCGCTTCGCGTTGTCGTCGCTCAATTTTGGATGTAGTCGCCAGTTCCGGGAGAATCTTGGGAACGTAGAACTGGTAAAATCATATTAGGCCAGTGGCCAGAGAACCGCTCCTGGCTAGGCAAGACCCGCCAGGCAATGCACAAAGATGTCACGCCCCCCTTACAGCACCAAATGTAGCACCAAATGTGGGTCCCAGTATTGCCAGACTGTGGGGGCGTGGAATCCAACCCGGGGCCAGAACCACAGGAGGCGAAACATGGTGCCCCCCAAGCGCAGGCTTCCCCACTACTGCATGAATTGGTCATGGGACTTTCAGTCACAGGTCTGCAAGCAATTAATACAAAATGCAAAGGCATCTAGGAACATTTTCAGAAAATTAGCAAACAAGCGGAAATCGCTGGCCCCGGCGGAAAGAAAAGGGGCCAATCTGAGGAATATGAGGATGCACTTGCATAGATGATAGAGGTCTTGGTAGAGTTTAACACACTGATAAAAAATTTGCGCCACCCCCTCCTTGATAAAGTCAAGGGACAGGTTGATGAAATTAATCAACAACTCAAGCAGGTTGAGGACATGTTGCAGCAACCCTCGAAAGAGGAGGCAAACAAACTTGTTGATCAAATACATGAACTTTTTGAACAATTGGATCTTCGCTTAGACCAACTAGTTCACCTCGTCACCCATGGTGAGTTTGCGAGGGGTCAACGCGGTCGTTTTTGATTTTGCCCCCCGCCCTGAAGCGGTGCGGATACCCGATACGGCAGGGGTGAGGTAGCCATTTTGCCCACTTGTGGGCCACTTCTGATTTTGCCCCCGCTCTGAAGCGGTGGGGATCCCCGATACGGCGGGGGTGAGGTAGCCACTTTGCCCACTTCTGGGCCACTTCTGATTTTGCCCCCCGCTCTGAAGCGGTGGGGATCCCCGATACGGCAGGGGTGAGGTAGCCATTTTGCCCACTTGTGGGCCACTTCTGATTTTGCCCCCCGCTCTGAAGCGGTGGGGATCCCCGATACGGCAGGGGTGAGGTAGCCATTTTGCCCACTTGTGGGCCACTTCTGATTTTGCCCCCCGCTCTGAAGCGGTGGGGATCCCCGATACGGCAGGGGTGAGGTAGCCATTTTGCCCACTTGTGGGCCACTTCTGATTTTGCCCCCCGCTCTGAAGCGGTGGGGATCCCCAATACGGCAGGGGTGAGGTAGCCATTTTGCCCACTTGTGGGCCACTTCTGATTTTGCCCCCCGCTCTGAAGCGGTGGGGATCCCCGATACGGCAGGGGTGAGGTAGCCACTTTGCCCACTTGTGGGCCACTTCTGATTTTGCCCCCCGCTCTGAAGCGGTGGGGATCCCCGATACGGCAGGGGTGAGGTAGCCATTTTGCCCACTTGTGGGCCACTTCTGATTTTGCTCCCGCTCTGAAGCGGTGGGGATCCCCGATACGGCAGGGGTGAGGTAGCCATTTTGCCCACTTGTGGGCCACTTCTGATTTTGCCCCCCGCTGTGAAGCGGTGGGGATCCCCGATACGGCAGGGGTGAGGTAGCCATTTTGCCCACTTGTGGGCCACTTCTGATTTTGCCCCCCGCTCTGAAGCGGTGCGGATCCCCGATACGGCAGGGGTGAGGTAGCCATTTTGCCCACTTGTGGGCCACTTCTGATTTTGCCCCCCGCTCTGAAGCGGTGGGGATCCCCGATACGGCAGGGGTGAGGTAGCCATTTTGCCCACTTGTGGGCCACTTCTGATTTTGCCCCCCTGCTCTGAAGCGGTGGGGATCCCCGATACGGCAGGGGTGAGGTAGCCATTTTGCCCACTTGTGGGCCACTTCTGATTTTGCCCCCCGCTCTGAAGCGGTGGGGATCCCCGATACGGCAGGGGTGAGGTAGCCATTTTGCCCACTTGTGGGCCACTTCTGATTTTGCCCCCCGCTCTGAAGCGGTGGGGATCCCCAATACGGCAGGGGTGAGGTAGCCATTTTGCCCACTTGTGGGCCACTTCTGATTTTGCCCCCCGCTCTGAAGCGGTGGGGATCCCCGATACGGCAGGGGTGAGGTAGCCACTTTGCCCACTTGTGGGCCACTTCTGATTTTGCCCCCCGCTCTGAAGCGGTGGGGATCCCCGATACGGCAGGGGTGAGGTAGCCATTTTGCCCACTTGTGGGCCACTTCTGATTTTGCTCCCGCTCTGAAGCGGTGGGGATCCCCGATACGGCAGGGGTGAGGTAGCCATTTTGCCCACTTGTGGGCCACTTCTGATTTTGCCCCCCGCTGTGAAGCGGTGGGGATCCCCGATACGGCAGGGGTGAGGTAGCCATTTTGCCCACTTGTGGGCCACTTCTGATTTTGCCCCCCGCTCTGAAGCGGTGCGGATCCCCGATACGGCAGGGGTGAGGTAGCCATTTTGCCCACTTGTGGGCCACTTCTGATTTTGCCCCCCGCTCTGAAGCGGTGGGGATCCCCGATACGGCAGGGGTGAGGTAGCCATTTTGCCCACTTGTGGGCCACTTCTGATTTTGCCCCCCGCTCTGAAGCGGTGGGGATCCCCGATACGGCAGGGGTGAGGTAGCCATTTTGCCCACTTGTGGGCCACTTCTGATTTTGCCCCCCGCTCTGAAGCGGTGGGGATCCCCAATACGGCAGGGGTGAGGTAGCCATTTTGCCCACTTGTGGGCCACTTCTGATTTTGCCCCCCGCTCTGAAGCGGTGGGGATCCCCGATACGGCAGGGGTGAGGTAGCCACTTTGCCCACTTGTGGGCCACTTCTGATTCTGCCCCCCGCTCTGAAGCGGTGGGGATCCCCGATACGGCAGGGGTGAGGTAGCCATTTTGCCCCCTTGTGGGCCACTTCTGATTTTGCCCCCCGCTCTGAAGCGGTGGGGATCCCCGATACGGCAGGGGTGAGGTAGCCATTTTGCCCACTTGTGGGCCACTTCTGATTTTGCCCCCCGCTCTGAAGCGGTGGGGATCCCCGATACGGCAGGGGTGAGGTAGCCACTTTGCCCACTTCTGGGCCACTTCTGATTTTGCCCCCCGCTCTGAAGCGGTGGGGATCCCCGATACGGCAGGGGTGAGGTAGCCATTTTGCCCACTTGTGGGCCACTTCTGATTTTGCCCCCCGCTCTGAAGCGGTGGGGATCCCCGATACGGCAGGGGTGAGGTAGCCATTTTGCCCACTTGTGGGCCACTTCTGATTTTGCCCCCCGCTCTGAAGCGGTGGGGATCCCCGATACGGCAGGGGTGAGGTAGCCATTTTGCCCACTTGTGTGCCACTTCTGATTCTGCCCCCCGCTCTGAAGCGGTGGGGATCCCCGATACGGCAGGGGTGAGGTAGCCACTTTGCCCACTTGTGGGCCACTTCTGATTTTGCCCCCCGCTCTGAAGCGGTGGGGATCCCCGATACGGCAGGGGTGAGGTAGCCATTTTGCACACTTGTGGGCCACTTCTGATTCTGCCCCCTGCTCTGAAGCGGTGGGGATCCCCGATACGGCAGGGGTGAGGTAGCCATTTTGCCCACTTGTGGGCCACTTCTGATTTTGCCACCCGCTCTGAAGCGGTGGGGATCCCCGATACGGCAGGGGTGAGGTAGCCACTTTGCCCACTTGTGGGCCACTTCTGATTTTGCCCCCCGCTCTGAAGCGGTGGGGATCCCCGATACGGCAGGGGTGAGGTAGCCATTTTGCCCACTTGTGGGCCACTTCTGATTTTGCCCCCCGCTCTGAAGCGGTGGGGATCCCCGATACGGCAGGGGTGAGGTAGCCACTTTGCCCACTTGCGGGCCACTTCTGATTTTGCCCCCCGCCCTGAAGCGGTGGGGATCCCCGATACGGCAGGGGTGAGGTAGCCACTTTGCCCACTTGTGGGCCACTTCTGATTCTGCCCCCCGCTCTGAAGCGGTGGGGATCCCCGATACGGCAGGGGTGAGGTAGCCATTTTGCCCACTTATGGGCCACTTCTGATTCTGCCCCCCGCTTTGAAGGGGTAGGGATCCCCAATACGGCAGGGGTGAGGTAGCCATTTTGCCCACTTGTGGGCCACTTCTGATTTTGCCCCCCGCTCTGAAGCGGTGGGGATCCCCAATACGGCAGGGGTGAGGTAGCCATTTTGCCCACTTGTGGGCCACTTCTGATTTTGCCCCCCGCTTTGAAGCGGTGGGGATACCCGATACGGCAGGGGTGAGGTAGCCATTTTGCCCACTTGTGGGCCACTTCTGATTTTGCCCCCCGCTCTGAAGCGGTGGGGATCCCCGATACGGCGGGGGTGAGGTAGCCACTTTGCCCACTTGTGGGCCACTTCTGATTTTGCCCCCCGCTCTGAAGCGGTGGGGATCCCCGATACGGCAGGGGTGAGGTAGCCATTTTGCCCACTTGTGGGCCACTTCTGATTTTGCCCCCCGCTCTGAAGCGGTGGGGATCCCCGATACGGCAGGGGTGAGGTAGCCATTTTGCCCACTTGTGGGCCACTTCTGATTTTGCCCCCCGCTCTGAAGCGGTGGGGATCCCCGATACGGCAGGGGTGAGGTAGCCATTTTGCCCACTTGTGGGCCACTTCTGATTTTGCCCCCCGCTCTGAAGCGGTGGGGATCCCCGATACGGCAGGGGTGAGGTAGCCATTTTGCCCACTTGTGGGCCACTTCTGATTTTGCCCCCCGCTCTGAAGCGGTGGGGATCCCCGATACGGCAGGGGTGAGGTAGCCACTTTGCCCACTTGTGGGCCGCTTCTGATTTTGCCCCCCGCTCTGAAGCGGTGGGGATCCCCGATACGGCAGGGGTGAGGTAGCCATTTTGCCCACTTGTGGGCCACTTCTCATTTTGCCCCCCGCTTTGAAGCGGTGGGGATCCCCGATACGGCAGGGGTGAGGTAGCCATTTTGCCCACTTGTGGGCCACTTCTGATTTTGCCCCCCGCTCTGAAGCGGTGGGGATCCCCGATACGGCAGGGGTGAGGTAGCCATTTTGCCCACTTGCGGGCCACTTCTGATTTTGCCCCCCGCTCTGAAGCGGTGGGGATCCCCGATACGGCAGGGGCGAGGTAGCCATTTTGCCCACTTGTGGGCCACTTCTGATTTTGCCCCCCGCTCTGAAGCGGTGGGGATCCCCGATACGGCAGGGGTGAGGTAGCCATTTTGCCCACTTGTGGGCCACTTCTGATTTTGCCCCCCGCTCTGAAGCGGTGGGGATCCCCGATACGGCAGGGGTGAGGTAGCCATTTTGCCCACTTGTGGGCCACTTCTGATTTTGCCCCCCGCTCTGAAGCGGTGGGGATCCCCGATACGGCAGGGGTGAGGTAGCCATTTTCCCCACTTGTGGGCCACTTCTGATTTTGCCCCCCGCTCTGAAGCTGTGGGGATCCCCGATACGGCAGGGGTGAGGTAGCCACTTTGCCCACTTGTGGGCCACTTCTGATTCTGCCCCCCGCTCTGAAGCGGTGGGGATCCCCGATACGGCAGGGGTGAGGTAGCCATTTTGCCCACTTGTGGGCCACTTCTGATTTTGCCCCCCGCTCTGAAGCGGTGGGGATCCCCGATACGGCAGGGGTGAGGTAGCCATTTTGCCCACTTGTGGGCCACTTCTGATTTTGCCCCCCGCTCTGAAGCGGTGGGGATCCCCGATACGGCAGGGGTGAGGTAGCCATTCTGCCCACTTGTGTGCCACTTCTGATTCTGCCCCCCGCTCTGAAGCGGTGGGGATCCCCGATACGGCAGGGGTGAGGTAGCCACTTTGCCCACTTGTGGGCCACTTCTGATTTTGCCCCCCGCTCTGAAGCGGTGGGGATCCCCGATACGGCAGGGGTGAGGTAGCCATTTTGCACACTTGTGGGCCACTTCTGATTCTGCCCCCTGCTCTGAAGCGGTGGGGATCCCCGATACGGCAGGGGTGAGGTAGCCATTTTGCCCACTTGTGGGCCACTTCTGATTTTGCCACCCGCTCTGAAGCGGTGGGGATCCCCGATACGGCAGGGGTGAGGTAGCCACTTTGCCCACTTGTGGGCCACTTCTGATTTTGCCCCCCGCTCTGAAGCGGTGGGGATCCCCGATACGGCAGGGGTGAGGTAGCCACTTTGCCCACTTGTGGGCCACTTCTGATTTTGCCCCCCGCTCTGAAGCGGTGGGGATCCCCGATACGGCAGGGGTGAGGTAGCCACTTTGCCCACTTGCGGGCCACTTCTGATTTTGCCCCCCGCCCTGAAGCGGTGGGGATCTCCGATACGGCAGGGGTGAGGTAGCCACTTTGCCCACTTGTGGGCCACTTCTGATTCTGCCCCCCGCTCTGAAGCGGTTGGGATGCCCGATACGGCAGGGGTGAGGTAACCATTTTGCCCACTTGTGGGCCACTTCTGATTTTGCCCCCCGCTCTGAAGCGGTGGGGATCCCCGATACGGCAGGGGTGAGGTAGCCACTTTGCCCACTTGTGGGCCACTTCTGATTCTGCCCCCCGCTCTGAAGGGGTGGGGATCCCCGATACGGCAGGGGTGAGGTAGCCATTTTGCCCACTTGTGGGCCACTTCTGATTTTGCCCCCCGCTCTGAAGCGGTGGGGATCCCCGATACGGCAGGGGTGAGGTAGCCATTTTGCCCACTTGTGGGCCACTTCTGATTTTGCCACCCGCTCTGAAGCGGTGGGGATCCCCGATACGGCAGGGGTGAGGTAGCCACTTTGCCCACTTGTGGGCCACTTCTGATTTTGTCCCCCGCTCTGAAGCGGTGGGGATCCCCGATACGGCAGGGGTGAGGTAGCCATTTTGCCCACTTGTGGGCCACTTCTGATTCTGCCCCCCGCTCTGAAGCGGTGGGGATCCCCGATACGGCAGGGGTGAGGTAGCCATTTTGCCCACTTGTGGGCCACTTCTGATTTTGCCCCCCGCTCTGAAGCGGTGGGGATCCCCGATACGGCAGGGGTGAGGTAGCCATTTTGCCCACTTGTGGGCCACTTCTGATTTTGCCCCCCGCTCTGAAGCGGTGGGGATCCCCGATACGGCAGGGGTGAGGTAGCCACTTTGCCCACTTGTGGGCCACTTCTGATTCTGCCCCCCGCTCTGAAGCGGTGGGGATCCCCGATACGGCAGGGGTGAGGTAGCCACTTTGCCCACTTGTGGGCCACTTCTGATTTTGCCCCCCGCTCTGAAGCGGTGGGGATCCCCGATACGGCAGGGGTGAGGTAGCCATTTTGCACACTTGTGGGCCACTTCTGATTCTGCCCCCCGCTCTGAAGCGGTGGGGATCCCCGATACGGCAGGGGTGAGGTAGCCATTTTGCCCACTTGTGGGCCACTTCTGATTTTGCCCCCCGCTCTGAAGCGGTGGGGATCCCCGACACGGCAGGGGTGAGGTAGCCACTTTGCCCACTTGTGGGCCACTTCTGATTTTGCCCCCCGCTCTGAAGCGGTGGGGATCCCCGATACGGCAGGGGTGAGGTAGCCATTTTGCCCACTTGTGGGCCACTTCTGATTTTGCCCCCCGCTCTGAAGCGGTGGGGATCCCCGATACGGCAGGGGTGAGGTAGCCATTTTGCCCACTTGTGGGCCACTTCTGATTTTGCCCCCCGCTCTGAAGCGGTGGGGATCCCCGATACGGCAGGGGTGAGGTAGCCATTTTGCCCACTTGTGGGCCACTTCTGATTTTGCCCCCCGCTCTGAAGCGGTGGGGATCCCCGATACGGCATGGGTGAGGTAGCCACTTTGCCCACTTGTGGGCCACTTCTGATTCTGCCCTCCGCTCTGAAGCGGTGGGGATCCCCGATACGGCAGGGGTGAGGTAGCCATTTTGCCCACTTGTGGGCCATTTCTGATTTTGCCCCCCGCTCTGAAGCGGTGGGGATCCCCGATACGGCAGGGGTGAGGTAGCCACTTTGCCCACTTGTGGGCCACTTCTGATTTTGCCCCCCGCTCTGAAGCGGTGGGGATCCCCGATACGGCGGGGGTGAGGTAGCCATTTTGCCCACTTGTGGGCCACTTCTGATTCTGCCCCCTGCTCTGAAGCGGTGGGGATCCCCGATACGGCAGGGGTGAGGTAGCCATTTTGCCCACTTGTGGGCCACTTCTGATTTTGCCCCCCGCTCTGAAGCGGTGGGGATCCCCGATACGGCGGGGGTGAGGTAGCCATTTTGCCCACTTGTGGGCCACTTCTGATTTTGCCCCCCGCTCTGAAGCGGTGGGGATCCCCGATACGGCAGGGGTGAGGTAGCCATTCTGCCCACTTGTGGGGCACTTCTGATTTTGCCCCCCGCTCTGAAGCGGTGGGGATCCCCGATACGGCAGGGGTGAGGTAGCCATTTTGCCCACTTGTGGGCCACTTCTGATTTTGCCCCCCGCTCTGAAGCGGTGGGGATCCCCGATACGGCAGGGGTGAGGTAGCCATTTTGCCCACTTGTGGGCCACTTCTGATTTTGCCCCCCGCTCTGAAGCGGTGGGGATCCCCGATACGGCGGGGGTGAGGTAGCCATTTTGCCCACTTGTGGGCCACTTCTGATTTTGCCCCCCGCTCTGAAGCGGTGGGGATCCCCGATACGGCAGGGGTGAGGTAGCCATTTTGCCCACTTGTGGGCCACTTCTGATTTTGCCCCCCGCTCTGAAGCGGTGGGGATCCCCGATACGGCAGGGGTGAGGTAGCCATTTTGCCCACTTGTGGGCCACTTCTGATTTTGCCCCCCGCTCTGAAGCGGTGGGGATCCCCGATACGGCAGGGGTGAGGTAGCCACTTTGCCCACTTGTGGGCCACTTCTGATTCTGCCCCCCGCTCTGAAGCGGTGGGGATCCCCGATACGGCAGGGGTGAGGTAGCCATTTTGCCCACTTGTGGGCCACTTCTGATTTTGCCCACCGCTCTGAAGCGGTGGGGATCCCCGATACGGCAGGGGTGAGGTAGCCACTTTGCCCACTTGTGGGCCACTTCTGATTTTGCCCCCCGCTCTGAAGCGGTGGGGATCCCCGATACGGCAGGGGTGAGGTAGCCATTTTGCCCACTTGTGGGCCACTTCTGATTTTGCCCCCCGCTCTGAAGCGGTGGGGATCCCCGATACGGCAGGGGTGAGGTAGCCATTTTGCCCACTTGTGGGCCACTTCTGATTTTGCCCCCCGCTCTGAAGCGGTGGGGATCCCCGATACGGCAGGGGTGAGGTAGCCATTTTGCCCACTTGTGGGCCACTTCTGATTTTGCCCCCCGCTCTGAAGCGGTGGGGATCCCCGATACGGCGGGGGTGAGGTAGCCATTTTGCCCACTTGTGGGCCACTTCTGATTCTGCCCCCCGCTCTGAAGCGGTGGGGATCCCCGATACGGCAGGGGTGAGGTAGCCACTTTGCCCACTTGTGGGCCACTTCTGATTTTGCCCCCCGCTCTGAAGCGGTGGGGATCCCCGATACGGCAGGGGTGAGGTAGCCATTTTGCCCACTTGTGGGCCACTTCTGATTTTGCCCCCCGCTCTGAAGCGGTGGGGATCCCCGATACGGCAGGGGTGAGGTAGCCATTTTGCCCACTTGTGGGCCACTTCTGATTTTGCCCCCCGCTCTGAAGCGGTGGGGATCCCCGATACGGCAGGGGTGAGGTAGCCATTTTGCCCACTTGTGGGCCACTTCTCATTTTGCCCCCCGCTCTGAAGCCGTGGGGATCCCCGATACGGCAGGGGTGAGGTAGCCATTTTGCCCACTTGTGGGCCACTTCTGATTTTGCCCCCCGCTCTGAAGCGGTGGGGATCCCCGATACGGCAGGGGTGAGGTAGCCACTTTGCCCACTTGCGGGCCACTTCTGATTTTGCCCCCCGCCCTGAAGCGGTGGGGATCTCCGATACGGCAGGGGTGAGGTAGCCATTTTGCCCACTTGTGGGCCACTTCTGATTTTGCCCCCCGCTCTGAAGCGGTGGGGATCCCCGATACGGCAGGGGTGAGGTAGCCATTTTGCCCACTTGTGGGCCACTTCTGATTTTGCCCCCCGCTCTGAAGCGGTGGGGATCCCCGATACGGCAGGGGTGAGGTAGCCACTTTGCCCACTTGTGGGCCACTTCTGATTCTGCCCCCCGCTATGAAGCGGTGGGGATCCGCGATACGGCAGGGGTGAGGTAGCCATTTTGCCCACTTGTGGGCCACTTCTGATTTTGCCCCCCGCTCTGAAGCGGTGGGGATCCCCGATACGGCAGGGGTGAGGTAGCCATTTTGCCCACTTGTGGGCCACTTCTGATTTTGCCACCCGCTCTGAAGCGGTGGGGATCCCCGATACGGCAGGGGTGAGGTAGCCACTTTGCCCACTTGTGGGCCGCTTCTGATTTTGCCCCCCGCTCTGAAGCGGTGGTGATCCCCGATACGGCAGGGGTGAGGTAGCCATTTTGCCCACTTGTGGGCCACTTCTGATTCTGCCCCCCGCTCTGAAGCGGTGGGGATCCCCGATACGGCAGGGGTGAGGTAGCCATTTTGCCCACTTGTGGGCCACTTCTGATTTTGCCCCCCGCTCTGAAGCGGTGGGGATCCCCGATACGGCAGGGGTGAGGTAGCCATTTTGCCCACTTGTGGGCCACTTCTGATTTTGCCCCCCGCTCTGAAGCGGTGGGGATCCCCGATACGGCAGGGGTGAGGTAGCCACTTTGCCCACTTGTGGGCCACTTCTGATTCTGCCCCCCGCTCTGAAGCGGTGGGGATCCCCGATACGGCAGGGGTGAGGTAGCTACTTTGCCCACTTGTGGGCCACTTCTGATTTTGCCCCCCGCTCTGAAGCGGTGGGGATCCCCGATACGGCAGGGGTGAGGTAGCCACTTTGCCCACTTGTGGGCCACTTCTGATTTTGCCCCCCGCTCTGAAGCGGTCGGGATCCCCGATACGGCAGGGGTGAGGCAGCCACTTTGCCCACTTGTGGGCCACTTCTGATTCTGCCCCCCGCTCTGAAGCGGTGGGGATCCCCGATACGGCAGGGGTGAGGTAGCCATTTTGCCCACTTGTGGGCCACTTCTGATTTTGCCCCCCGCTCTGAAGCGGTGGGGATCCCCGATACGGTAGGGGTGAGGTAGCCACTTTGCCCACTTGTGGGCCACTTCTGATTTTGCCCCCCGCTCTGAAGCGGTGGGGATCCCCGATACGGCAGGGGTGAGGTAGCCATTTTGCCCACTTGTGGGCCACTTCTGATTTTGCCCCCCGCTCTGAAGCGGTGGGGATCCCCGATACGGCAGGGGTGAGGTAGCCATTTTGCCCACTTGTGGGCCACTTCTGATTTTGCCCCCCGCTCTGAAGCGGTGGGGATCCCCGATACGGCAGGGGTGAGGTAGCCACTTTGCCCCCTTGTGGGCCACTTCTGATTTTGCCCCCCGCTCTGAAGCGGTGGGGATCCCCGATACGGCAGGGGTGAGGCAGCCACTTTGCCCACTTGTGGGCCACTTCTGATTTTGCCCCCCGCTCTGAAGCGGTGGGGATCCCCGATACGGCAGGGGTGAGGTAGCCATTTTGCCCACTTGTGGGCCACTTCTGATTTTGCCCCCCGCTCTGAAGCGGTGGGGATCCCCGATACGGCAGGGGTGAGGTAGCCACTTTGCCCCCTTGTGGGCCACTTCTGATTTTGCCCCCCGCTCTGAAGCGGTGGGGATCCCCGATACGGCAGGGGTGAGGTAGCCATTTTGCCCACTTGTGGGCCACTTCTGATTTTGCCCCACGCTCTGAAGCGGTGGGGATCCCCGATACGGCAGGGGTGAGGTAGCCACTTTGCCCACTTGCGGGCCACTTCTGATTTTGCCCCCCGCTCTGAAGCGGTGGGGATCCCCGATACGGCAGGGGTGAGGTAGCCATTTTGCCCACTTGTGGGCCACTTCTGATTTTGCCCCCCGCTCTGAAGCGGTGGGGATCCCCGGTACGGCGGGGGTGAGGTAGCCATTTTGCCCACTTGTGGGCCACTTCTGATTCTGCCCCCCGCTCTGAAGCGGTGGGGATCCCCGATACGGCAGGGGTGAGGTAGCCATTTTGCCCACTTGTGGGCCACTTCTGATTTTGCCCCCCGCTCTGAAGCGGTGGGGATCCCCGATACGGCAGGGGTGAGGTAGCCATTTTGCCCACTTGTGGGCCACTTCTGATTTTGCCCCCCGCTCTGAAGCGGTGGGGATCCCCGATACGGCAGGGGTGAGGTAGCCACTTTTCCCACTTGTGGGCCACTTCCGATTCTGCCCCCCGCTCTGAAGCGGTGGGGATCCCCGATACGGCAGGGGTGAGGTAGCCATTTTGCCCACTTGTGGGCCACTTCTGATTTTGCCCCCGCTCTGAAGCGGTGGGGATCCCCGATACGGCAGGGGTGAGGTAGCCATTTTGCCCACTT
This sequence comes from Eutreptiella sp. 'Long Island Sound 2002', assembly GCA_964036045.1. Classification (NCBI taxonomy): domain Eukaryota; phylum Euglenozoa; class Euglenophyceae; order Eutreptiales; family Eutreptiaceae; genus Eutreptiella; species Eutreptiella sp. 'Long Island Sound 2002'. The sequence continues at coordinate 32,289,374 of OZ038394.1, read as the reverse complement.
GTGGGCCACTTCTGATTTTGCCCCCCGCTCTGAAGCGGTGGGGATCCCCGATACGGCAGGGGTGAGGTAGCCATTTTGCGCACTTGTGGGCCACTTCTGATTTTGCCCCCCGCTCTGAAGCGGTGGGGATCCCCGATACGGCAGGGGTGAGGTAGCCATTTTGCCCACTTGTGGGCCACTTCTGATTTTGCCCCCCGCTCTGAAGCGGTTGGGATGCCCGATACGGCAGGGGTGAGGTAGCCACTTTGCCCCCTTGTGGGCCACTTCTGATTTTGCCCCCCGCTCTGAAGCGGTGGGGATCCCCGATACGGCAGGGGTGAGGTAGCCATTTTGCCCACTTGTGGGCCACTTCTGATTTTGCCCCCCGCTCTGAAGCGGTGGGGATCCCCGATACGGCAGGGGTGAGGTAGCCATTTTGCCCACTTGTGGGCCACTTCTCATTTTGCCCCCCGCTCTGAAGCGGTGGGGATCCCCGATACGGCAAGGGTGAGGTAGCCATTTTGCCCACTTGTGGGCCACTTCTGATTTTGCCCCCCGCTCTGAAGCGGTGGGGATCCCCGATACGGCAGGGGTGAGGTAGCCACTTTGCCCACTTGCGGGCCACTTCTGATTTTGCCCCCCGCCCTGAAGCGGCGGGGATCTCCGATACGGCAGGGGTGAGGTAGCCATTTTGCCCACTTGTGGGCCACTTCTGATTTTGCCCCCCGCTCTGAAGCGGTGGGGATCCCCGATACGGCAGGGGTGAGGTAGCCATTTTGCCCACTTGTGGGCCACTTCTGATTTTGCCCCCCGCTCTGAAGCGGTGGGGATCCCCGATACGGCAGGGGTGAGGTAGCCACTTTGCCCACTTGTGGGCCACTTCTGATTCTGCCCCCCGCTATGAAGCGGTGGGGATCCGCGATACGGCAGGGGTGAGGTAGCCATTTTGCCCACTTGTGGGCCACTTCTGATTTTGCCCCCCGCTCTGAAGCGGTGGGGATCCCCGATACGGCAGGGGTGAGGTAGCCATTTTGCCCACTTGTGGGCCACTTCTGATTTTGCCACCCGCTCTGAAGCGGTGGGGATCCCCGATACGGCAGGGGTGAGGTAGCCACTTTGCCCACTTGTGGGACGCTTCTGATTTTGCCCCCCGCTCTGAAGCGGTGGTGATCCCCGATACGGCAGGGGTGAGGTAGCCATTTTGCCCACTTGTGGGCCACTTCTGATTCTGCCCCCCGCTCTGAAGCGGTGGGGATCCCCGATACGGCAGGGGTGAGGTAGCCATTTTGCCCACTTGTGGGCCACTTCTGATTTTGCCCCCCGCTCTGAAGCGGTGGGGATCCCCGATACGGCAGGGGTGAGGTAGCCATTTTGCCCACTTGTGGGCCACTTCTGATTTTGCCCCCCGCTCTGAAGCGGTGGGGATCCCCGATACGGCAGGGGTGAGGTAGCCACTTTGCCCACTTGTGGGCCACTTCTGATTCTGCCCCCCGCTCTGAAGCGGTGGGGATCCCCGATACGGCAGGGGTGAGGTAGCCACTTTGCCCACTTGTGGGCCACTTCTGATTTTGCCCCCCGCTCTGAAGCGGTGGGGATCCCCGATACGGCAGGGGTGAGGTAGCCATTTTGCCCACTTGTGGGCCACTTCTGATTTTGCCCCCCGCTCTGAAGCGGTGGGGATCCCCGATACGGCAGGGGTGAGGTAGCTACTTTGCCCACTTGTGGGCCACTTCTGATTTTGCCCCCCGCTCTGAAGCGGTGGGGATCCCCGATACGGCAGGGGTGAGGTAGCCACTTTGCCCACTTGTGGGCCACTTCTGATTTTGCCCCCCGCTCTGAAGCGGTCGGGATCCCCGATACGGCAGGGGTGAGGCAGCCACTTTGCCCACTTGTGGGCCACTTCTGATTCTGCCCCCCGCTCTGAAGCGGTGGGGATCCCCGATACGGCAGGGGTGAGGTAGCCATTTTGCCCACTTGTGGGCCACTTCTGATTTTGCCCCCCGCTCTGAAGCGGTGGGGATCCCCGATACGGTAGGGGTGAGGTAGCCACTTTGCCCACTTGTGGGCCACTTCTGATTTTGCCCCCCGCTCTGAAGCGGTGGGGATCCCCGATACGGCAGGGGTGAGGTAGCCATTTTGCCCACTTGTGGGCCACTTCTGATTTTGCCCCCCGCTCTGAAGCGGTGGGGATCCCCGATACGGCAGGGGTGAGGTAGCCACTTTGCCCCCTTGTGGGCCACTTCTGATTTTGCCCCCCGCTCTGAAGCGGTGGGGATCCCCGATACGGCAGGGGTGAGGTAGCCATTTTGCCCACTTGTGGGCCACTTCTGATTTTGCCCCACGCTCTGAAGCGGTGGGGATCCCCGATACGGCAGGGGTGAGGTAGCCACTTTGCCCACTTGCGGGCCACTTCTGATTTTGCCCCCCGCTCTGAAGCGGTGGGGATCCCCGATACGGCAGGGGTGAGGTAGCCATTTTGCCCACTTGTGGGCCACTTCTGATTTTGCCCCCCGCTCTGAAGCGGTGGGGATCCCCGGTACGGCGGGGGTGAGGTAGCCATTTTGCCCACTTGTGGGCCACTTCTGATTCTGCCCCCCGCTCTGAAGCGGTGGGGATCCCCGATACGGCAGGGGTGAGGTAGCCATTTTGCCCACTTGTGGGCCACTTCTGATTTTGCCCCCCGCTCTGAAGCGGTGGGGATCCCCGATACGGCAGGGGTGAGGTAGCCATTTTGCCCACTTGTGGGCCACTTCTGATTTTGCCCCCCGCTCTGAAGCGGTGGGGATCCCCGATACGGCAGGGGTGAGGTAGCCACTTTTCCCACTTGTGGGCCACTTCCGATTCTGCCCCCCGCTCTGAAGCGGTGGGGATCCCCGATACGGCAGGGGTGAGGTAGCCATTTTGCCCACTTGTGGGCCACTTCTGATTTTGCCCCCGCTCTGAAGCGGTGGGGATCCCCGATACGGCAGGGGTGAGGTAGCCATTTTGCCCACTTGTGGGCCACTTCTGATTTTGCCCCCCGCTCTGAAGCGGTGGGGATCCCCGATACGGCAGGGGTGAGGTAGCCATTTTGCGCACTTGTGGGCCACTTCTGATTTTGCCCCCCGCTCTGAAGCGGTGGGGATCCCCGATACGGCAGGGGTGAGGTAGCCATTTTGCCCACTTGTGGGCCACTTCTGATTTTGCCCCCCGCTCTGAAGCGGTTGGGATGCCCGATACGGCAGGGGTGAGGTAGCCACTTTGCCCCCTTGTGGGCCACTTCTGATTTTGCCCCCCGCTCTGAAGCGGTGGGGATCCCCGATACGGCAGGGGTGAGGTAGCCATTTTGCCCACTTGTGGGCCACTTCTGATTTTGCCACCCGCTCTGAAGCGGTGGGGATCCCCGATACGGCAGGGGTGAGGTAGCCACTTTGCCCACTTGCGGGCCACTTCTGATTTTGCCCCCCGCTCTGAAGCGGTGGGGATCCCCGATACGGCAGGGGTGAGGTAGCCATTTTGCCCACTTGTGGGCCACTTCTGATTCTGCCCCCCGCTCTGAAGCGGTGGGGATCCCCGATACGGCAGGGGTGAGGTAGCCATTTTGCCCACTTGTGGGCCACTTCTGATTTTGCCCCCCGCTCTGAAACGGTGGGGATCCCCGATACGGCAGGGGTGAGGTAGCCATTTTGCCCACTTGTGGGCCACTTCTGATTTTGCCCCCCGCTCTGAAGCGGTGGGGATCCCCGATACGGCAGGGGTGAGGTAGCCATTTTGCCCAATTGTGGGCCACTTCTGATTTTGCCCCCCGCTCTGAAGCGGTGGGGATCCCCGATACGGCAGGGGTGAGGTAGCCATTTTGCCCACTTGTGGGCCACTTCTCATTTTGCCCCCCGCTCTGAAGCGGTGGGGATCCCCGATACGGCAGGGGTGAGGTAGCCATTTTGCCCACTTGTGGGCCACTTCTGATTTTGCCCCCCGCTCTGAAGCGGTGGGGATCCCCGATACGGCAGGGGTGAGGTAGCCACTTTGCCCACTTGCGGGCCACTTCTGATTTTGCCCCCCGCCCTGAAGCGGTGGGGATCTCCGATACGGCAGGGGTGAGGTAGCCATTTTGCCCACTTGTGGGCCACTTCTGATTTTGCCCCCCGCTCTGAAGCGGTGGGGATCCCCGATACGGCAGGGGTGAGGTAGCCACTTTGCCCACTTGTGGGCCACTTCTGATTCTGCCCCCCGCTCTGAAGCGGTGGGGATCCCCGATACGGCAGGGGTGAGGTAGCCATTTTGCCCACTTGTGGGCCACTTCTGATTTTGCCCCCCGCTCTGAAGCGGTGGGGATCCCCGATACGGCAGGGGTGAGGTAGCCATTTTGCCCACTTGTGGGCCACTTCTGATTTTGCCACCCGCTCTGAAGCGGTGGGGATCCCCGATACGGCAGGGGTGAGGTAGCCACTTTGCCCACTTGTGGGCCGCTTCTGATTTTGCCCCCCGCTCTGAAGCGGTGGGGATCCCCGATACGGCAGGGGTGAGGTAGCCATTTTGCCCACTTGTGGGCCACTTCTGATTCTGCCCCCCGCTCTGAAGCGGTGGGGATCCCCGATACGGCAGGGGTGAGGTAGCCATTTTGCCCACTTGTGGGCCACTTCTGATTTTGCCCCCCGCTCTGAAGCGGTGGGGATCCCCGATACGGCAGGGGTGAGGTAGCCATTTTGCCCACTTGTGGGCCACTTCTGATTTTCCCCCCCGCTCTGAAGCGGTGGGGATCCCCGATACGGCAGGGGTGAGGTAGCCACTTTGCCCACTTGTGGGCCACTTCTGATTCTGCCCCCCGCTCTGAAGCGGTGGGGATCCCCGATACGGCAGGGGTGAGGTAGCCACTTTGCCCACTTGTGGGCCACTTCTGATTTTGCCCCCCGCTCTGAAGCGGTGGGGATCCCCGATACGGCAGGGGTGAGGTAGCCACTTTGCCCACTTGTGGGCCACTTCTGATTTTGCCCCCCGCTCTGAAGCGGTCGGGATCCCCGATACGGCAGGGGTGAGGCAGCCACTTTGCCCACTTGTGGGCCACTTCTGATTCTGCCCCCCGCTCTGAAGCGGTGGGGATCCCCGATACGGCAGGGGTGAGGTAGCCATTTTGCCCACTTGTGGGCCACTTCTGATTTTGCCCCCCGCTCTGAAGCGGTGGGGATCCCCGATACGGTAGGGGTGAGGTAGCCACTTTGCCCACTTGTGGGCCACTTCTGATTTTGCCCCCCGCTCTGAAGCGGTGGGGATCCCCGATACGGCAGGGGTGAGGTAGCCATTTTGCCCACTTGTGGGCCACTTCTGATTTTGCCCCCCGCTCTGAAGCGGTGGGGATCCCCGATACGGCAGGGGTGAGGTAGCCATTTTGCCCACTTGTGGGCCACTTCTGATTTTGCCCCCCGCTCTGAAGCGGTGGGGATCCCCGATACGGCAGGGGTGAGGTAGCCACTTTGCCCCCTTGTGGGCCACTTCTGATTTTGCCCCCCGCTCTAAAGCAGTGGGGATCCCCGATACGGCAGGGGTGAGGTAGCCATTTTGCCCACTTGTGGGCCACTTCTGATTTTGCCCCCCGCTCTGAAGCGGTGGGGATCCTCGATACGGCAGGGGTGAGGTAGCCACTTTGCCCACCTGCGGGCCACTTCTGATTTTGCCCCCCGCTCTGAAGCGGTGGGGATCCCCGATACGGCAGGGGTGAGGTAGCCATTTTGCCCACTTGTGGGCCACTTCTGATTTTGCCCCCCGCTCTGAAGCGGTGGGGATCCCCGGTACGGCGGGGGTGAGGTAGCCATTTTGCCCACTTGTGGGCCACTTCTGATTCTGCCCCCCGCTCTGAAGCGGTTGGGATCCCCGATACGGCAGGGGTGAGGTAGCCATTTTGCCCACTTGTGGGCCACTTCTGATTTTGCCCCCCGCTCTGAAGCGGTGGGGATCCCCAATACGGCAGGGGTGAGGTAGCCATTTTGCCCACTTGTGGGCCACTTCTGATTTTGCCCCCCGCTGTGAAGCGGTGGGGATCCCCGATACGGCAGGGGTGAGGTAGCCACTTTTCCCACTTGTGGGCCACTTCTGATTCTGCCCCCCGCTCTGAAGCGGTGGGGATCCCCGATACGGCAGGGGTGAGGTAGCCATTTTGCCCACTTGTGGGCCACTTCTGATTTTGCCCCCCGCTCTGAAGCGGTGGGGATCCCCGATACGGCAGGGGTGAGGTAGCCATTTTGCCCACTTGTGGGCCACTTCTGATTTTGCCCCCCGCTCTGAAGCGGTGGGGATCCCCGATACGGCAGGGGTGAGGTAGCCATTTTGCGCACTTGTGGGCCACTTCTGATTTTGCCCCCCGCTCTGAAGCGGTGGGGATGCCCGATACGGCAGGGGTGAGGTAGCCACTTTGCCCCCTTGTGGGCCACTTCTGATTTTGCCCCCCGCTCTGAAGCGGTGGGGATCCCCGATACGGCAGGGGTGAGGTAGCCATTTTGCCCACTTGTGGGCCACTTCTGATTTTGCCCCCCGCTCTGAAGCGGTGGGGATCCCCGATACGGCAGGGGTGAGGTAGCCACTTTGCCCACTTGCGGGCCACTTCTGATTTTGCCCCCCGCTCTGAAGCGGTGGGGATCCCCGATACGGCAGGGGTGAGGTAGCCATTTTGCCCACTTGTGGGCCACTTCTGATTTTGCCCCCCGCTCTGAAGCGGTGGGGATCCCCGGTACGGCGGGGGTGAGGTAGCCATTTTGCCCACTTGTGGGCCACTTCTGATTCTGCCCCCCGCTCTGAAGCGGTGGGGATCCCCGATACGGCAGGGGTGAGGTAGCCATTTTGCCCACTTGTGGGCCACTTCTGATTTTGCCCCCCGCTCTGAAGCGGTGGGGATCCCCGATACGGCAGGGGTGAGGTAGCCATTTTGCCCACTTGTGGGCCACTTCTGATTTTGCCCCCCGCTCTGAAGCGGTGGGGATCCCCGATACGGCAGGGGTGAGGTAGCCACTTTTCCCACTTGTGGGCCACTTCTGATTCTGCCCCCCGCTCTGAAGCGGTGGGGATCCCCGATACGGCAGGGGTGAGGTAGCCATTTTGCCCACTTGTGGGCCACTTCTGATTTTGCCCCCCGCTCTGAAGCGGTGGGGATCCCCGATACGGCAGGGGTGAGGTAGCCATTTTGCCCACTTGTGGGCCACTTCTGATTTTGCCCCCCGCTCTTAAGCGCTGGGGATCCCCGATACGGCAGGGGTGAGGTAGCCATTTTGCGCACTTGTGGGCCACTTCTGATTTTGCCCCCCGCTCTGAAGCGGTGGGGATCCCCGATACGGCAGGGGTGAGGTAGCCATTTTGCCCACTTGTGGGCCACTTCTGATTTTGCCCCCCGCTCTGAAGCGGTTGGGATGCCCGATACGGCAGGGGTGAGGTAGCCACTTTGCCCACTTGTGGGCCACTTCTGATTTTGCCCCCCGCTCTGAAGCGGTGGGGATACCCGATACGGCAGGGGTGAGGTAGCCATTTTGCCCACTTGTGGGCCACTTCTGATTTTGCCCCCCGCTCTGAAGCGGTGGGGATCCCCGATACGGCAGGGGTGAGGTAGCCATTTTGCCCACTTGTGGGCCACTTCTGATTTTGCCCCCCGCTCTGAAGCGGTGGGGATCCCCGATACGGCAGGGGTGAGGTAGCCATTTTGCCCACTTGTGGGCCACTTTTGATTTTGCCCCCCGCTCTGAAGCGGTGGGGATCCCCGATACGGCAGGGGTGAGGTAGCCATTTTGCCCACTTGTGGGCCACTTCTGATTTTGCCCCCCGCTCTGAAGCAGTGGGGATCCCCGATACGGCAGGGGTGAGGTAGCCATTTTGCCCACTTGTGGGCCACTTCTGATTTTGCCCCCCGCTCTGAAGCGGTGGGGATCCCCGATACGGCAGGGGTGAGGTAGCCACTTTGCCCACTTGTATGCCACTTCTGATTCTGCCCCCCGCTCTGAAGCGGTGGGGATCCCCGATACGGCAGGGGTGAGGTAGCCATTTTGCCCACTTGTGGGCCACTTCTGATTTTGCCCCCCGCTCTGAAGCGGTGGGGATCCCCGATACGGCAGGGGTGAGGTAGCCACTTTGCCCACTTGTGGGCCACTTCTGATTTTGCCCCCCGCTCCTAAGCGCGTTGGGGATCCCGATACGGCAGGGGTGAGGTAGCCACTTTGCCCACTTGTGGGCCACTTCTGATTCTGCCCCCCGCTCTGAAGCGGTGGGGATCCCCGATACGGCAGGGGTGAGGTAGCCACTTTGTCCACTTGTGGGCCACTTCTGATTTTGCCCCCCGCTCTGAAGCGGTGGGGATCCCCGATACGGCAGGGGTGAGGTAGCCATTTTGCCCACTTGTGGGCCACTTCTGATTCTGCCCCCCGCTCTGAAGCGGTGGGGATCCCCGATACGGCAGGGGTGAGGTGCCACTTCTGATTTTGCCCCCCGCTCTGAAGCGGTGGGGATCCCCGATACGGCAGGGGTGAGGTAGCCATTTTGCCCACTTGTGGGCCACTTCTGATTTTGCCCCCCGCTCGGAAGCGGTGGGGATCCCCGATACGGCAGGGGTGAGGTAGCCACTTTGCCCACTTGTGGGCCACTTCTGATTCTGCCCCCCGCTCTGAAGCGTTGGGGATCCCCGATACGGCAGGGGTGAGGTAGCCATTTTGCCCACTTGTGGGCCACTTCTGATTTTGCCCCCCGCTCTGAAGCGGTGGGGATCCCCGATACGGCAGGGGTGAGGTAGCCACTTTGCCCACTTGTGGGCCACTTCTGATTTTGCCCCCCGCTCTGAAGCGGTGGGGATCCCCGATACGGCAGGGGTGAGGTAGCCATTTTGCCCACTTGTGGGCCACTTCTGATTTTGCCCCCCGCTCTGAAGCGGTGGGGATCCCCGATACGGCAGGGGTGAGGTAGCCACTTTGCCCACTTGCGGGCCACTTCTGATTTTGCCCCCCGCTCTGAAGCGGTGGGGATCCCCGATACGGCAGGGGTGAGGTAGCCATTTTGCCCACTTGTGGGCCACTTCTGATTTTGCCCCCCGCTCTGAAGCGGTGGGGATCCCCGATACGGCGGGGGTGAGGTAGCCATTTTGCCCACTTGTGGGCCACTTCTGATTCTGCCCCCCGCTCTGAAGCGGTGGGGATCCCCGATACGGCAGGGGTGAGGTAGCCATTTTGCGCACTTGTGGGCCACTTCTGATTTTGCCCCACGCTCTGAAGCGGTGGGGATCCCCGATACGGCAGGGGTGAGGTAGCCATTTTGCCCACTTGTGGGCCACTTCTGATTTTGCCCCCCGCTGTGAAGCGGTGGGGATCCCCGATACGGCAGGGGTGAGGTAGCCATTTTGCCCACTTGTGGGCCACTTCTGATTTTGCCCCCCGCTCTGAAGCGGTGGGGATCCCCGATACGGCAGGGGTGAGGTAGCCATTTTGCGCACTTGTGGGCCACTTCTGATTTTGCCCCCGACTCTGAAGCGGTGGGGATCCCCGATACGGCAGGGGTGAGGTAGCCATTTTGCCCACTTGTGGGCCACTTCTGATTTTGCCCCCCGCTCTGAAGCGGTTGGGATCCCCGATACGGCAGGGGTGTGGTACCCACTTTGCCCACTTGTGGGCCACTTCTGATTTTGCCCCCCGCTCTGAAGCGGTGGGGATACCCGATACGGCAGGGGTGAGGTAGCCATTTTGCCCACTTGTGGCCCACTTCTGATTTTGCCCCCCGCTCTGAAGCGGTGGGGATCCCCGATACGGCAGGGGTGAGGTAGCCATTTTGCCCACTTGTGGGCCACTTCTGATTTTGCCCCCCGCTCTGAAGCGGTGGGGATCCCCGATACGGCAGGGTTGAGGTAGCCATTTTGCCCACTTGTGGGCCACTTCTGATTTTGCCCCCTGCTCTGAAGCGGTGGGGATCCCCGATACGGCAGGGGTGAGGTAGCCATTTTGCCCACTTGTGGGCCACTTCTCATTTTGCCCCCCGCTCTGAAGCGGTGGGGATCCCCGATACGGCAGGGGTGAGGTAGCCACTTTGCCCACTTGTGGGGCACTTCTGATTTTGCCCCCCGCCCTGAAGCGGTGGGGATCCCCGATACGGCAGGGGTGAGGTAGCCATTTTGCCCACTTGTGGGCCACTTCTGATTTTGCCCCCCGCTCTGAAGCGGTGGGGATCCCCGATAGGGCAGGGGTGAGGTAGCCACTTTGCCCACTTGTGGGCCAGTTCTGATTTTGCCCCTCGCTCTGAAGCGGTGGGGATCCCCGATACGGCAGGGGTGAGGTAGCCACTTTGCCCACTTGTGGGCCACTTCTGATTTTGCCCCCCGCTCTGAAGCGGTGGGGATCCCCGATACGGCAGGGGTGAGGTAGCCATTTTGCCCACTTGTGGGCCACTTCTGATTTTGCCCCCCGCTCTGAAGCGGTGGGGATACCCGATCTGGCAGGGGTGAGGTAGCCACTTTGCACACTTGTGGGCCACTTCTGATTTTGCCCCCCGCTCTGAAGCGGTGGGGATCCCCGATACGGCAGGGGTGAGGTAGCCATTTTGCCCACTTGTGGGCCACTTCTGATTTTGCCCCCCGCTCTAAAGCGGTGGGGATCCCCGATACGGCAGGGGTGAGGTAGCCATTTTGCCCACTTGTGGGCCACTTCTAATTTTGCCCCCCGCTCTGAAGCGGTGGGGATCCCCGATACGGCAGGGGTGAGGTAGCCATTTTGCCCACTTGTGGGCCACTTCTGATTTTGCCCCCCGCTCTGAAGCGGTGGGGATCCCCGATATGGCAGGGGTGAGGTAGCCATTTTGCCCACTTGTGGGCCACTTCTGATTTTGCCCCCCGCTCTGAAGCGGTGGGGATCCCCGATACGGCGGGGGTGAGGTAGCCATTTTGCCCACTTGTGGGCCACTTCTGATTTTGCCCCCCGCTCCGAAGCGGTGGGGATCCCCGATACGGCAGGGGTGAGGTAGCCATTTTGCCCACTTGTGGGCCACTTCTGATTTTGCCCCCCGCTCTGAAGCGGTGGGGATCCCCGATACGGCAGGGGTGAGGTAGCCACTTTTCCCACTTGTGGGCCACTTCTGATTCTGCCCCCCGCTCTGAAGCGGTGGGGATCCCCGATACGGCAGGGGTGAGGTAGCCATTTTGCCCACTTGTGGGCCACTTCTGATTTTGCCCCCCGCTCTGAAGCGGTTGGGATCCCCGATACGGCAGGGGTGAGGTAGCCATTTTGCCCACTTGTGGGCCACTTCTGATTTTGCCCCCCTGCTCTGAAGCGGTGGGGATCCCCGATACGGCAGGGGTGAGGTAGCCACTTTGCCCACTTGTGGGCCACTTCTGATTTTGCCCCCCGCTATGAAGCGGTGGGGATCCCCGATACGGCAGGGGTGAGGTAGCCATTTTGCCCACTTGTGGGCCACTTCTGATTTTGCCCCCCGCTCTGAAGCGGTGGGGATCCCCGATACGGCAGGGGTGAGGTAGCCATTTTGCGCACTTGTGGGCCACTTCTGATTTTGCCCCCCGCTCTGAAGCGGTGGGGATCCCCGATACGGCAGGGGTGAGGTAGCCATTTTGCCCACTTGTGGGCCACTTCTGATTTTGCCCCCCGCTCTGAAGCGGTTGGGATCCCCGATACGGCAGGGGTGAGGTAGCCACTTTGCCCACTTGTGGGCCACTTCTGATTTTGCCCCCCGCTCTGAAGCGGTGGGGATACCCGATACGGCAGGGGTGAGGTAGCCATTTTGCCCACTTGTGGGCCACTTCTGATTTTGCCCCCCGCTCTGAAGCGGTGGGGATCCCCGATACGGCAGGGGTGAGGTAGCCATTTTGCCCACTTGTGGGCCACTTCTGATTTTGCCCCCCGCTCTGAAGCGGTGGGGATCCCCGATACGGCAGGGTTGAGGTAGCCATTTTGCCCACTTGTGGGCCACTTCTGATTTTGCCCCCCGCTCTGAAGCGGTGGGGATCCCTGATACGGCAGGGGTGAGGTAGCCATTTTGCCCACTTGTGGGCCACTTCTGATTTTGCCCCCCGCTCTGAAGCGGTGGGGATCCCCGATACGGCAGGGGTGAGGTAGCTACTTTGCCCACTTGTGGGCCACTTCTGATTTTGCCCCCCGCTCTGAAGCGGTGGGGATCCCCGATACGGCAGGGGCGAGGTAGCCACTTTGCCCACTTGTGGGGCACTTCTGATTTTGCCCCCCGCCCTGAAGCGGTGGGGATCCCCGATACGGCAGGGGTGAGGTAGCCATTTTGCCCACTTGTGGGCCACTTCTGATTTTGCCCCCCGCTCTGAAGCGGTGGGGATCCCCGATACGGCAGGGGTGAGGTAGCCATTTTGCCCACTTGTGGGCCACTTCTGATTTTGCCCCCCGCTCTGAAGCGGTGGGGATCCCCGATACGGCAGGGGTGAGGTAGCTACTTTGCCCACTTGTGGGCCACTTCTGATTTTGCCCCCCGCTCTGAAGCGGTGGGGATACCCGATACGGCAGGGGTGAGGTAGCCATTTTGCCCACTTGTGGGCCACTTCTGATTTTGCCCCCCGCTCTGAAGCGGTGGGGATCCCCGATACGGCAGGGGTGAGGTAGCCACTTTGCCCACTTGTGGGGCACTTCTGATTTTGCCCCCCGCCCTGAAGCGGTGGGGATCCCCGATACGGCAGGGGTGAGGTAGCCATTTTGCCCACTTGTGGGCCACTTCTGATTTTGCCCCCCGCTCTGAAGCGGTGGGGATCCCCGATAGGGCAGGGGTGAGGTAGCCACTTTGCCCACTTGTGGGCCACTTCTGATTTTGCCCCTCGCTCTGAAGCGGTGGGGATCCCCGATACGGCAGGGGTGAGGTAGCCACTTTGCCCACTTGTGGGCCACTTCTGATTTTGCCCCCCGCTCTGAAGCGGTGGGGATCCCCGATACGGCAGGGGTGAGGTAGCCATTTTGCCCACTTGTGGGCCACTTCTGATTTTGCCCCCCGCTCTGAAGCGGTGGGGATACCCGATCTGGCAGGGGTGAGGTAGCCACTTTGCACACTTGTGGGCCACTTCTGATTTTGCCCCCTGCTCTGAAGCGGTGGGGATCCCCGATACGGCAGGGGTGAGGTAGCCATTTTGCCCACTTGTGGGCCACTTCTGATTTTGCCCCCCGCTCTGAAGCGGTGGGGATCCCCGATACGGCAGGGGTGAGGTAGCCATTTTGCCCACTTGTGGGCCACTTCTAATTTTGCCCCCCGCTCTGAAGCGGCGGGGATCCCCGATACGGCAGGGGTGAGGTAGCCATTTTGCCCACTTGTGGGCCACTTCTGATTTTGCCCCCCGCTCTGAAGCGGTGGGGATCCCCGATATGGCAGGGGTGAGGTAGCCATTTTGCCCACTTGTGGGCCACTTCTGATTTTGCCCCCCGCTCTGAAGCGGTGGGGATCCCCGATACGGCGGGGGTGAGGTAGCCATTTTGCCCACTTGTGGGCCACTTCTGATTTTGCCCCCCGCTCTGAAGCGGTGGGGATCCCCGATACGGCAGGGGTGAGGTAGCCATTTTGCCCACTTGTGGGCCACTTCTGATTTTGCCCCCCGCTCCGAAGCGGTGGGGATCCCCGATACGGCAGGGGTGAGGTAGCCATTTTGCCCACTTGTGGGCCACTTCTGATTTTGCCCCCCGCTCTGAAGCGGTGGGGATCCCCGATACGGCAGGGGTGAGGTAGCCACTTTTCCCACTTGTGGGCCACTTCTGATTCTGCCCCCCGCTCTGAAGCGGTGGGGATCCCCGATACGGCAGGGGTGAGGTAGCCATTTTGCCCACTTGTGGGCCACTTCTGATTTTGCCCCCCGCTCTGAAGCGGTTGGGATCCCCGATACGGCAGGGGTGAGGTAGCCATTTTGCCCACTTGTGGGCCACTTCTGATTTTGCCCCCCGCTCTGAAGCGGTGGGGATCCCCGATACGGCAGGGGTGAGGTAGCCACTTTGCCCACTTGTGGGCCACTTCTGATTTTGCCCCCCGCTCTGAAGCGGTGGGGATCCCCGATACGGCAGGGGTGAGGTAGCCATTTTGCCCACTTGTGGGCCACTTCTGATTCTGCCCCCCGCTCTGAAGCGGTGGGGATCCCCGATACGGCAAGGGTGAGGTAGCCATTTTGCCCACTTGTGGGCCACTTCTGATTTTGCCCCCCGCTCTGAAGCGGTGGGGATCCCCGATACGGCAGGGGTGAGGTAGCCACTTTGCCCACTTGCGGACCACTTCTGATTTTGCCCCCCGCTCTGAAGCGGTGGGGATCCCCGATACGGCAGGGGTGAGGTAGCCATTTTGCCCACTTGTGGGCCACTTCTGATTTTGCCCCCCGCTCTGAAGCGGTGGGGATCCCCGATACGGCGGGGGTGAGGTAGCCATTTTGCCCACTTGTGGGCCACTTCTGATTTTGCCCCCCGCTCTGAAGCGGTGGGGATCCCCGATACGGCAGGGGTGAGGTAGCCACTTTGCCCACTTGTGGGCCACTTCTGATTTTGCCCCCCGCTATGAAGCGGTGGGGATCCCCGATACGGCAGGGGTGAGGTAGCCATTTTGCCCACTTGTGGGCCACTTCTGATTTTGCCCCCCGCTCTGAAGCGGTGGGGATCCCCGATACGGCAGGGGTGAGGTAGCCATTTTGCGCACTTGTGGGCCACTTCTGATTTTGCCCCCCGCTCTGAAGAGGTCGGGATCCCCGATACGGCAGGGGTGAGGTAGCCATTTTGCCCACTTGTGGGCCACTTCTGATTTTGCCCCCCGCTCTGAAGCGGTTGGGATCCCCGATACGGCAGGGGTGAGGTAGCCACTTTGCCCACTTGTGGGCCACTTCTGATTTTGCCCCCCGCTCTGAAGCGGTGGGGATACCCGATACGGCAGGGGTGAGGTAGCCATTTTGCCCACTTGTGGGCCACTTCTGATTTTGCCCCCCGCTCTGAAGCGGTGGGGATCCCCGATACGGCAGGGGTGAGGTAGCCATTTTGCCCACTTGTGGGCCACTTCTGATTTTGCCCCCCGCTCTGAAGCGGTGGGGATCCCCGATACGGCAGGGTTGAGGTAGCCATTTTGCCCACTTGTGGGCCACTTCTGATTTTGCCCCCCGCTCTGAAGCGGTGGGGATCCCTGATACGGCAGGGGTGAGGTAGCCATTTTGCCCACTTGTGGGCCACTTCTGATTTTGCCCCCCGCTCTGAAGCGGTGGGGATCCCCGATACGGCAGGGGTGAGGTAGCTACTTTGCCCACTTGTGGGCCACTTCTGATTTTGCCCCCCGCTCTGAAGCGGTGGGGATACCCGATACGGCAGGGGTGAGGTAGCCATTTTGCCCACTTGTGGGCCACTTCTGATTTTGCCCCCCGCTCTGAAGCGGTGGGGATCCCCGATACGGCAGGGGCGAGGTAGCCACTTTGCCCACTTGTGGGGCACTTCTGATTTTGCCCCCCGCCCTGAAGCGGTGGGGATCCCCGATACGGCAGGGGTGAGGTAGCCATTTTGCCCACTTGTGGGCCACTTCTGATTTTGCCCCCCGCTCTGAAGCGGTGGGGATCCCCGATACGGCAGGGGTGAGGTAGCCATTTTGCCCACTTGTGGGCCACTTCTGATTTTGCCCCCCGCTCTGAAGCGGTGGGGATCCCCGATACGGCAGGGGTGAGGTAGCTACTTTGCCCACTTGTGGGCCACTTCTGATTTTGCCCCCCGCTCTGAAGCGGTGGGGATACCCGATACGGCAGGGGTGAGGTAGCCATTTTGCCCACTTGTGGGCCACTTCTGATTTTGCCCCCCGCTCTGAAGCGTTGGGGATCCCCGATACGGCAGGGTTGAGGTAGCCATTTTGCCCACTTGTGGGCCACTTCTGATTTTGCCCCCCGCTCTGAAGCGGTGGGGATCCCTGATACGGCAGGGGTGAGGTAGCCATTTTGCCCACTTGTGGGGCACTTCTGATTTTGCCCCCCGCTCTGAAGCGGTGGGGATCCCCGATACGGCAGGGGTGAGGTAGCCACTTTGCCCACTTGTGGGGCACTTCTGATTTTGCCCCCCGCCCTGAAGCGGTGGGGATCCCCGATACGGCAGGGGTGAGGTAGCCATTTTGCCCACTTGTGGGCCACTCCTGATTTTGCCCCCCGCTCTGAAGCGGTGGGGATCCCCGATACGGCAGGGGTGAGGTAGCCATTTTGCCCACTTGTGGGCCACTTCTGATTTTGCCCCCCGCTCTGAAGCGGTGGGGATCCCCGATACGGCAGGGGTGAGGTAGCCATTTTGCCCACTTGTGGGCCACTTCTGATTTTGCCCCCCGCTCTGAAGCGGTGCGGATCCCCGATACGGCAGGGGTGAGGTAGCCATTTTGCCCACTTGTGGGCCACTTCTGATTTTGCCCCCCGCTCTGAAGCGGTGGGGATCCCCGATACGGCAGGGGTGAGGTAGCCATTTTGCCCACTTGTGGGCCACTTCTGATTTTGCCCCCCGCTCTGAAGCGGTGGGGATCCCCGATACGGCAGGGGTGAGGTAGCCATTTTGCCCACTTGTGGGCCACTTCTGATTTTGCCCCCCGCTCTGAAGCGGTGGGGATCCCCGATACGGCAGGGGTGAGGTAGCCACTTTGCCCACTTGTGGGCCACTTCTGATTTTGCCCCCCGCTCTGAAGCGGTGGGGATCCCCGATACGGCAGGGGCGAGGTAGCCACTTTGCCCACTTGTGGGGCACTTCTGATTTTGCCCCCCGCCCTGAAGCGGTGGGGATCCCCGATACGGCAGGGTTGAGGTAGCCATTTTGCCCACTTGTGGGCCACTTCTGATTTTGCCCCCCGCTCTGAAGCGGTGGGGATCCCTGATACGGCAGGGGTGAGGTAGCCATTTTGCCCACTTGTGGGCCACTTCTCATTTTGCCCCCCGCTCTGAAGCGGTGGGGATCCCCGATACGGCAGGGGTGAGGTAGCCACTTTGCCCACTTGTGGGGCACTTCTGATTTTGCCCCCCGCCCTGAAGCGGTGGGGATCCCCGATACGGCAGGGGTGAGGTAGCCATTTTGCCCACTTGTGGGCCACTCCTGATTTTGCCCCCCGCTCTGAAGCGGTGGGGATCCCCGATATGGCAGGGGTGAGGTAGCCATTTTGCCCACTTGTGGGCCACTTCTGATTTTGCCCCCCGCTCTGAAGCGGTGGGGATCCCCGATACGGCAGGGGTGAGGTAGCCACTTTGCCCACTTGTGGGGCACTTCTGATTTTGCCCCCCGCTCTGAAGCGGTGGGGATCCCCGATACGGCAGGGGTGAGGTAGCCATTTTGCCCACTTGTGGGCCACTTCTGATTTTGCCCCCCGCTCTGAAGCGGTGCGGATCCCCGATACGGCAGGGGTGAGGTAGCCATTTTGCCCACTTGTGGGCCACTTCTGATTTTGCCCCCCGCTCTGAAGTGGTGGGGATCCCCGATACGGCAGGGGTGAGGTAGCCATTTTGCCCACTTGTGGGCCACTTCTGATTTTGCCCCCCGCTCTGAAGCGGTGGGGATCCCCGATACGGCAGGGGTGAGGTAGCCATTTTGCCCACTTGTGGGCCACTTCTGATTTTGCCCCCCGCTCTGAAGCGGTGGGGATCCCCGATACGGCAGGGGTGAGGTAGCCACTTTGCCCACTTGTGGGCCACTTCTGATTTTGCCCCCCGCTCTGAAGCGGTGGGGATACCCGATACGGCAGGGGTGAGGTAGCCATTTTGCCCACTTGTGGGCCACTTCTGATTTTGCCCCCCGCTCTGAAGCGGTGGGGATCCCCGATACGGCAGGGGTGAGGTAGCCATTTTGCCCACTTGTGGGCCACTTCTGATTTTGCCCCCCGCTCTGAAGCGGTGGGGATCCCCGATACGGCAGGGTTGAGGTAGCCATTTTGCCCACTTGTGGGCCACTTCTGATTTTGCCCCCCGCTCTGAAGCGGTGGGGATCCCTGATACGGCAGGGGTGAGGTAGCCATTTTGCCCACTTGTGGGCCACTTCTCATTTTGCCCCCCGCTTTGAAGCGGTGGGGATACCCGATACGGCAGGGGTGAGGTAGCCACTTTGCCCACTTGTGGGGCACTTCTGATTTTGCCCCCCGCCCTGAAGCGGTGGGGATCCCCGATACGGCAGGGGTGAGGTAGCCATTTTGCCCACTTGTGGGCCACTTCTGATTTTGCCCCCCGCTCTGAAGCGGTGGGGATCCCCGATACGGCAGGGGTGAGGTAGCCATTTTGCCCACTTGTGGGCCACTTCTGATTTTGCCCCCCGCTCTGAAGCGGTGGGGATCCCCGATACGGCAGGGGTGAGGTAGCCACTTTGCCCACTTGTGGGCCACTTCTGATTTTGCCCCCCGCTCTGAAGCGGTGGGGATCCCCGATACGGCAGGGGTGAGGTAGCCATTTTGCCCACTTGTGGGCCACTTCTGATTTTGCCCCCCGCTCTGAAGCGGTGGGGATCCCCGATACGGCAGGGGTGAGGTAGCCATTTTGCCCACTTGTGGGCCACTTCTGATTTTGCCCCCCGCTCTGAAGCGGTGGGGATCCCCGATACGGCAGGGGTGAGGTAGCCATTTTGCCCACTTGTGGGCCACTTCTGATTTTGCCCCCCGCTCTGAAGCGGTGGGGATCCCCGATACGGCAGGGGTGAGGTAGCCATTTTGCCCACTTGTGGGCCACTTCTGATTTTGCCCCCCGCTCTGAAGCCGTGGGGATCCCCGATACGGCAGGGGTGAGGTAGCCACTTTGCCCACTTGTGGGCCACTTCTGATTTTGCCCCCCGCTCTGAAGCGGTGGGGATCCCCGATACGGCAGGGGTGAGGTAGCCATTTTGCCCACTTGTGGGCCACTTCTGATTTTGCCCCCCGCTCTGAAGCGGTGGGGATCCCCGATACGGCAGGGGTGAGGTAGCCATTTTGCCCACTTGTGGGCCACTTCTGATTTTGCCCCCCGCTCTGAAGCGGTGGGGATCCCCGATACGGCAGGGGTGAGGTAGCCATTTTGCCCACTTGTGGGCCACTTCTGATTTTGCCCCCCGCTCTGAAGCGGTGGGTATCCCCGATACGGCAGGCGTGAGGTAGCCATTTTGCCCACTTGTGGGCCACTTCTGATTATGCCCCCCGCTCTGAAGCGGTGGGGATCCCCGATACGGCGGGGGTGAGGTAGCCATTTTGCCCACTTGTGGGCCACTTCTGATTTTGCCCCCCGCTCCGAAGCGGTGGGGATCCCCGATACGGCAGGGGTGAGGTAGCCATTTTGCCCACTTGTGGGCCACTTCTGATTTTGCCCCCCGCTCTGAAGTGGTGGGGATCCCCGATACGGCAGGGGTGAGGTAGCCATTCTGCCCACTTGTGGGCCACTTCTGATTTTGCCCCCCGCTCTGAAGCGGTGGGGATCCCCGATACGGCAGGGGTGAGGTAGCCACTTTGCCCACTTGTGGGCCACTTCTGATTCTGCCCCCCGCTCTAAAGCGGTGGGGATCCCCGATACGGCAGGGGTGAGGTAGCCACTTTGCCCACTTGTGGGCCACTTCTGATTTTGCCCCCCGCTCTGAAGCGGTGGGGATCCCCGATACGGCAGGGGTGAGGTAGCCATTTTGCCCACTTGTGGGCCACTTCTGATTTTGCCCCCCGCTCTGAAGCGGTGGGTATCCCCGATACGGCAGGCGTGAGGTAGCCATTTTGCCCACTTGTGGGCCACTTCTGATTTTGCCCCCCGCTCTGAAGCGGTGGGTATCCCCGATACGGCAGGCGTGAGGTAGCCATTTTGCCCACTTGTGGGCCACTTCTGATTATGCCCCCCGCTCTGAAGCGGTGGGGATCCCCGATACGGCGGGGGTGAGGTAGCCATTTTGCCCACTTGTGGGCCACTTCTGATTTTGCCCCCCGCTCCGAAGCGGTGGGGATCCCCGATACGGCAGGGGTGAGGTAGCCATTTTGCCCACTTGTGGGCCACTTCTGATTTTGCCCCCCGCTCTGAAGCGGTTGGGATCCCCGATACGGCAGGGGTGAGGTAGCCACTTTTCCCACTTGTGGGCCACTTCTGATTCTGCCCCCCGCTCTGAAGCGGTGGGGATCCCCGATACGGCAGGGGTGAGGTAGCCATTTTGCCCACTTGTGGGCCACTTCTGATTCTGCCCCCCGCTCTGAAGCGATGGGGATCCCCGATACGGCAGGGGTGAGGTAGCCACTTTGCCCACTTGTGGGCCACTTCTGATTTTGCCCCCCGCTCTGAAGCGATGGGGATCCCCGATACGGCAGGGGTGAGGTAGCCATTTTGCCCACTTGTGGGCCACTTCTGATTTTGCCCCCCGCTCTGAAGCGGTGGGGATCCCCGATACGGCAGGGGTGAGGTAGCCACTTTGCCCACTTGTGGGCCACTTCTGATTTTGCCCCCCGCTCTGAAGCGGTGGGGATCCCCGATACGGCAGGGGTGAGGTAGCCATTTTGCCCACTTGTGGGCCACTTCTGATTTTGCCCCCCGCTCTGAAGCGGTGGGGATCCCCGATACGGCAGGGGTGAGGTAGCCATTTTGCCCACTTGTGGGCCACTTCTGATTTTGCCCCCCGCTCTGAAGCGGTGGGGATCCCCGATACGGCAGGGGTGAGGTAGCCATTTTGCCCACTTGTGGGCCACTTCTGATTTTGCCCCCCGCTCTGAAGCGGTGGGGATCCCCGATACGGCAGCGGTGAGGTAGCCATTTTGCCCACTTGTGGGCCACTTCTGATTTTGCCCCCCGCTCTGAAGCGGTGGGGATCCCCGATACGGCAGGGGTGAGGTAGCCACTTTTCCCACTTGTGGGCCACTTCTGATTCTGCCCCCCGCTCTGAAGCGGTGGGGATCCCCGATACGGCAGGGGTGAGGTAGCCACTTTGCCCACTTGTGGGCCACTTCTGATTTTGCCCCCCGCTCTGAAGCGGTGGGGATCCCCGATACGGCAGGGGTGAGGTAGCCATTTTGCCCACTTGTGGGCCACTTCTGATTTTGCCCCCCGCTCTGAAGCGGTGGGGATCCCCGATACGGCAGGGGTGAGGTAGCCATTTTGCGCACTTGTGGGCCACTTCTGATTTTGCCCCCCGCTCTGAAGCGGTGGGGATCCCCGATACGGCAGGGGTGAGGTAGCTATTTTGCCCACTTGTGGGCCACTTCTGATTTTGCCCCCCGCTCTGAAGCGGTTGGGATCCCCGATACGGCAGGGGTGAGGTAGCCACTTTGCCCACTTGTGGGCCACTTCTGATTTTGCCCCCCGCTCTGAAGCGGTGGGGATACCCGATACGGCAGGGGTGAGGTAGCCATTTTGCCCACTTGTGGGCCACTTCTGATTTTGCCCCCCGCTCTGAAGCGGTGGGGATCCCCGATACGGCAGGGGTGAGGTAGCCATTTTGCCCACTTGTGGGCCACTTCTGATTTTGCCCCCCGCTCTGAAGCGGTGGGGATCCCCGATACGGCAGGGTTGAGGTAGCCATTTTGCCCACTTGTGGGCCACTTCTGATTTTGCCCCCCGCTCTGAAGCGGTGGGGATCCCTGATACGGCAGGGGTGAGGTAGCCATTTTGCCCACTTGTGGGCCACTTCTAATTTTGCCCCCCGCTCTGAAGCGGTGGGGATCCCCGATACGGCAGGGGTGAGGTAGCCACTTTGCCCACTTGTGGGGCACTTCTGATTTTGCCCCCCGCCCTGAAGCGGTGGGGATCCCCGATACGGCAGGGGTGAGGTAGCCATTTTGCCCACTTGTGGGCCACTTCTGATTTTGCCCCCCGCTCTGAAGCGGTGGGGATCCCCGATACGGCAGGGGTGAGGTAGCCATTTTGCCCACTTGTGGGCCACTTCTGATTTTGCCCCCCGCTCTGAAGCGGTGGGGATCCCCGATACGGCAGGGGTGAGGTAGCCACTTTGCCCACTTGTGGGCCACTTCTGATTTTGCCCCCCGCTCTGAAGCGGTGGGGATCCCCGATACGGCAGGGGTGAGGTAGCCATTTTGCCCACTTGTGGGCCACTTCTGATTTTGCCCCCCGCTCTGAAGCGGTGGGGATCCCCGATACGGCAGGGGTGAGGTAGCCATTTTGCCCACTTGTGGGCCACTTCTGATTTTGCCCCCCGCTATGAAGCGGTGGGGATCCCCGATACGGCAGGGGTGAGGTAGCCACTTTGCCCACTTGTGGGCCACTTCTGATGTTGCCCCCCGCTCTGAAGCGGTGGGGATCCCCGATACGGCAGGGGTGAGGTAGCCATTTTGCCCACTTGTGGGCCACTTCTGATTTTGCCCCCCGCTCTGAAGCGCTGGGGATCCCCGATACGGCAGGGGTGAGGTAGCCATTTTGCCCACTTGTGGGCCACTTCTGATTTTGCCCCCCGCTCTGAAGCGGTGGGGATCCCCGATACGGCAGGGGTGAGGTAGCCATTTTGCCCACTTGTGGGCCACTTCTGATTTTGCCCCCCGCTCTGAAGCGGTGGGGATCCCCGATACGGCAGGGGTGAGGTAGCCACTTTGCCCACTTGTGGGCCACTTCTGATTCTGCCCCCCGCTCTGAAGCGGTGGGGATCCCCGATACGGCAGGGGTGAGGTAGCCACTTTGCCCACTTGCGGGCCACTTCTGATTTTGCCCCCCGCTCTGAAGCGGTGGGGATCCCCGATACGGCAGGGGTGAGGTAGCCATTTTGCCCACTTGTGGGCCACTTCTGATTTTGCCCCCCGCTCTGAAGCGGTGGGGATCCCCGATACGGCAGGGGTGAGGTAGCCATTTTGCCCACTTGTGGGCCACTTCTGATTTTGCCCCCCGCTCGGAAGCGGTGGGGATCCCCGATACGGCAGGGGTGAGGTAGCCACTTTGCCCACTTGTGGGCCACTTCTGATTTTGCCCCCCGCTCTGAAGCGGTGGGGATCCCCGATACGGCAGGGGTGAGGTAGCCATTTTGCCCACTTGTGGGCCACTTCTGATTTTGCCCCCCGCTCTGAAGCGGTGGGGATCCCTGATACGGCAGGGGTGAGGTAGCCACTTTGCCCACTTGTGGGCCACTTCTGATTTTGCCCCCCGCTCTGAAGCGGTGGGGATCCCGGATACGGCAGGGGTGAGGTAGCCATTTTGCCCACTTGTGGGCCACTTCTGATTTTGCCCCCCGCTCTGAAGCGGTGGGGATCCCCGATACGGCAGGGGTGAGGTAGCCACTTTGCCCACTTGTGGGCCACTTCTGATTTTGCCCCCCGCTCTGAAGCGGTGGGGATCCCCGATACGGCAGGGGTGAGGTAGCCATTTTGCCCACTTGTGGGCCACTTCTGATTTTGCCCCCCGCTCTGAAGCGGTGGGGATCCCCGATACGGCAGGGGTGAGGTAGCCACTTTGCCCACTTGTGGGCCACTTCTGATTTTGCCCCCCGCTCTGAAGCGGTGGGGATCCCCGATACGGCAGGGGTGAGGTAGCCATTTTGCCCACTTGTGGGCCACTTCTGATTTTGCCCCCCGCTCTGAAGCGGTGGGGATCCCCGATACGGCAGGGGTGAGGTAGCCATTTTGCCCACTTGTGGGCCACTTCTGATTTTGCCCCCCGCTCTGAAGCGGTGGGGATCCCCGATACGGCGGGGGTGAGGTAGCCATTTTGCCCACTTGTGGGCCACTTCTGATTTTGCCCCCCGCTCCGAAGCGGTGGGGATCCCCGATACGGCAGGGGTGAGGTAGCCACTTTGCCCACTTGTGGGCCACTTCTGATTTTGCCCCCCGCTCTGAAGCGGTGGGGATCCACGATACGGCAGGGGTGAGGTAGCCACTTTTCCCACTTGTGGGCCACTTCTGATTCTGCCCCCCGCTCTGAAGCGGTGGGGATCCCCGATACGGCAGGGGTGAGGTAGCCACTTTGCCCACTTGTGGGCCACTTCTGATTTTGCCCCCCGCTCTGAAGCGGTGGGGATCCCCGATACGGCAGGGGTGAGGTAGCCATTTTGCCCACTTGTGGGCCACTTCTGATTTTGCCCCCCGCTCTGAAGCGGTGGGGATCCCCGATACGGCAGGGGTGACGTAGCCACTTTGCCCACTTGTGGGCCACTTCTGATTTTGCCCCCCGCTCTGAAGCGGTGGGGATCCCCGATACGGCAGGGGTGAGGTAGCCACTTTGCCCACTTGTGGGCCAGCTCTGATTCTGCCCCCCGCTCTGAAGCGGTGGGGATCCCCGATACGGCAGGGGTGAGGTAGCCATTTTGCCCACTTGTGGGCCACTTCTGATTTTGCCCCCCGCTTTGAAGCGGTGGGGATCCCCGATACGGCGGGGGTGAGGTAGCCATTTTGCCCACTTGTGGGCCACTTCTGATTTTGCCCCCCGCTCCGAAGCGGTGGGGATCCCCGATACGGCAGGGGTGAGGTAGCCACTTTGCCCACTTGTGGGCCACTTCTGATTTTGCCCCCCGCTCTGAAGCGGTGGGGATCCCCGATACGGCAGGGGTGAGGTAGCCACTTTTCCCACTTGTGGGCCACTTCTGATTCTGCCCCCCGCTCTGAAGCGGTGGGGATCCCCGATACGGCAGGGGTGAGGTAGCCACTTTGCCCACTTGTGGGCCACTTCTGATTTTGCCCCCCGCTCTGAAGCGGTGGGGATCCCCGATACGGCAGGGGTGAGGTAGCCATTTTGCCCACTTGTGGGCCACTTCTGATTTTGCCCCCCGCTCTGAAGCGGTGGGGATCCCCGATACGGCAGGGGTGACGTAGCCATTTTGCCCACTTGTGGGCCACTTCTGATTTTGCCCCCCGCTCTGAAGCGGTGGGAATCCCCGATACGGCGGGGGTGAGGTAGCCATTTTGCCCACTTGTGGGCCACTTCTGATTTTGCCCCGCGCTCTGAAGCGGTGGGGATCCCCGATACGGCAGGGGTGAGGTAGCCACTTTGCCCACTTGTGGGCCACTTCTGATTTTGCCCCCCGCCCTGAAGCGGTGGGGATACCCGATACGGCAGGGGTGAGGTAGCCATTTTGCCCACTTGTGGGCCACTTCTGATTTTGCCCCCCGCTCTGAAGCGGTGGGGATCCCCGATACGGCAGGGGTGAGGTAGCCATTTTGCCCACTTGTGGGCCACTTCTGATTTTGCCCCCCGCTCTGAAGCGGTGGGGATCCCCGATACGGCAGGGGTGAGGTAGCCATTTTGCCCACTTGTGGGCCACTTCTGATTTTGCCCCCCGCCCTGAAGCGGTGGGGATCCCCGATACGGCAGGGGTGAGGTAGCCATTTTGCCCACTTGTGGGCCACTTCTGATTTTGCCCCCCGCTCTGAAGCGGTGGGGATCCCCGATACGGCAGGGGTGAGGTAGCCACTTTGCCCACTTGTGGGCCACTTCTGATTTTGCCCCCCGCTCTGAAGCGGTGGGGATCCCCGATACGGCAGGGGTGAGGTAGCCATTTTGCCCACTTGTGGGCCACTTCTGATTTTGCCCCCCGCTCTGAAGCGGTGGGGATCCCCGATACGGCAGGGGTGAGGTAGCCATTTTGCCCACTTGTGGGCCACTTCTGATTTTGCCCCCCGCTCCGAAGCGGTGGGGATCCCGGATACGGCAGGTGTGAGGTAGCCATTTTGCCCACTTGTGGGCCACTTCTGATTTTGCCCCCCGCTCTGAAGCGGTGGGGATCCCCGATACGGCAGGGGTGAGGTAGCCACTTTGCCCACTTGTGGGCCACTTCTGATTCTGCCCCCCGCTCTGAAGCGGTGGGGATCCCCGATACGGCAGGGGTGAGGTAGCCACTTTGCCCACTTGTGGGGCACTTCTGATTTTGCCCCCCGCTCTGAAGCGGTGGGGATCCCCGATACGGCGGGGGTGAGGTAGCCATTTTCCCCACTTGTGGGCCACTTCTGATTTTGCCCCCCGCTTTGAAGCGGTGGGGATCCCCGATACGGCAGGGGTGAGGTAGCCACTTTGCCCACTTGTGGGCCACTTCTGATTTCGCCCCCCGCCCTGAAGTGGTGGGGATCCCCGATACGGCAGGGGTGAGGTAGCCATTTTGCCCACTTGTGGGCCACTTCTGATTTTGCCCCCCGCTCTGAAGCGGTGGGGATCCCCGATACGGTAGGGGTGAGGTAGCCATTTTGCCCACTTGTGGGCCACTTCTGATTTTGCCCCCCGCTCTGAAGCGGTGGGGATCCCCGATACGGCAGGGGTGAGGTAGCCACTTTGCCCACTTGTGGGCCACTTCTGATTTTGCCCCCCTCTCTGAAGCGGTGGGGATCCCCGATACGGCAGGGGTGAGGTAGCCATTTTGCCCACTTGTGGGCCACTTCTGATTTTGCCCCCCGCTCTGAAGCGGTGGGGATCCCCGATACGGCAGGGGTGAGGTAGCCATTTTGCCCACTTGTCGGCCACTTCTGATTTTGCCCCCCGCTCTGAAGCGGTGGGGATCCCCGATACGGCAGGGGTGAGGTAGCCATTTTGCCCACTTGTGGGCCACTTCTCATTTTGCCCCCCGCTCTGAAGCGGTGGGGATCCCCGATACGGCGGGGGTGAGGTAGCCATTTTGCCCACTTGTGGGCCACTTCTGATTTTGCCCCCCGCTCTGAAGCGGTGGGGATCCCCGATACGGCAGGGGTGAGGTAGCCACTTTGCCCACTTGTGGGCCACTTCTGATTTTGCCCCCCGCTCTGAAGCGGTGGGGCTCCCCGATACGGCAGGGGTGAGGTAGCCACTTTGCCCACTTGTGGGCCACTTCTGATTTTGCCCCCCGCTGTGAAGCGGTGGGGATCCCCGATACGGCAGGGGTGAGGTAGCCATTTTGCCCACTTGTGGGCCACTTCTGATTTTGCCCCCCGCTGTGAAGCGGTGGGGATCCCCGATACGGCAGGGGTGAGGTAGCCACTTTGCCCACTTGTGGGCCACTTCTGATTTTGCCCCCCGCTCTGAAGCGGTGGGGATCCCCGATACGGCAGGGGTCAGGTAGCCACTTTGCCCACTTGTGGGCCACTTCTGATTCTGCCCCCCGCTCTGAAGCGGTGGGGATCCCCGATACGGCAGGGGTGAGGTAGCCATTTTGCCCACTTGTGGGCCACTTCTGATTTTGCCCCCCGCTCTGAAGCGGTGGGGATCCCCGATACGGCAGGGGTGAGGTAGCCATTTTGCCCACTTGTGGGCCACTTCTGATTTTGCCCCCCGCTCTGAAGCGGTGGGGATCCCCGATACGGCAGGGGTGAGGTAGCCATTTTGCCCACTTGTGGGCCACTTCTGATTTTGCCCCCCGCTCTTAAGCGGTGGGGATCCCCGATACGGCAGGGGTGAGGTAGCCATTTTGCGCACTTGTGGGCCACTTCTGATTTTGCCCCCCGCTCTGAAGCGGTGGGGATCCCCGATACGGCAGGGGTCAGGTAGCCACTTTGCCCACTTGTGGGCCACTTCTGATTCTGCCCCCCGCTCTGAAGCGGTGGGGATCCCCGATACGGCAGGGGTGAGGTAGCCACTTTGCCCACTTGTGGGCCACTTCTGATTTTGCCCCCCGCTCTGAAGCGGTGGGGATCCCCGATACGGCAGGGGTGAGGTAGCCATTTTGCCCACTTGTGGGCCACTTCTGATTTTGCCCCCCGCTCTAAAGCGGTGGGGATCCCCGATACGGCAGGGGTGAGTTAGCCATTTTGCCCACTTGTGGGCCACTTCTGATTTTGCCCCCCGCTCTGAAGCGGTGGGGATCCCCGATACGGCAGGGGTGAGGTAGCCACTTTGCCCACTTGTGGGCCACTTCTGATTTTGCCCCCCCCTCTGAAGCGGTGGGGATCCCCGATACGGCAGGGGTGAGGTAGCCATTTTGCCCACTTGTGGGCCACTTCTGATTTTGCCCCCCGCTCTGAAGCGGTGGGGATCCCCGATACGGCAGGGGTGAGGTAGCCATTTTGCCCACTTGTGGGCCACTTCTGATTTTGCCCCCCGCTTTGAAGCGGTGGGGATCCCCGATACGGCAGGGGTGAGGTAGCCATTTTGCCCACTTGTGGGCCACTTCTGATTTTGCCCCCCGCTCTGAAGCGGTGGGGATCCCCGATACGGCAGGGGTGAGGTAGCCATTTTGCCCACTTGTGGGCCACTTCTGATTTTGCCCCCCGCTCTGAAGCGGTGGGGATCCCCGATACGGCAGGGGTGAGGTAGCCACTTTGCCCACTTGTGGGCCACTTCTGATTCTGCCCCCCGCTCTGAAGCGGTGGGGATACCCGATACGGCAGGGGTGAGGTAGCCATTGTGCCCACTTGTGGGCCACTTCTGATTTTGCCCCCCGCTCTGAAGCGGTGGGGATCCCCGATACGGCAGGGGTGAGGTAGCCACTTTGCCCACTTGTGGGCCACTTCTGATTTTGCCCCCCGCTCTGAAGCGGTGGGGATCCCCGATACGGCAGGGGTGAGGTAGCCGCTTTGCCCACTTGTGGGCCACTTCTGATTTTGCCCCCGGCTCTGAAGCGGTGGGGATCCCCGATACGGCAGGGGTGAGGTAGCCATTTTGCCCACTTGTGGGCCACTTCTGATTTTGCCCCCCGCTCTGAAGCAGTGGGGATCCCCGATACGGCAGGGGTGAGGTAGCCACTTTGCCCACTTGTGGGCCACTTCTGATTTTGCCCCCCGCTCTGAAGCGGTGGGGATCCCCGATACGGCACGGGTGAGGTAGCCATTTTGCCCACTTGTGGGCCACTTCTGATTTTGCCCCCTGCTCTGAAGCGGTGGGGATCCCCGATACGGCAGGGGTGAGGTAGCCATTTGGCCCACTTGTGGGCCACTTCTGATTCTGCCCCCCGCTCTGAAGCGGTGGGGATCCCCGATACGGCAGGGGTGAGGTAGCCATTTTGCCCACTTGTGGGCCACTTCTGATTTTGCCCCCCGCTCTGAAGCGGTGGGGATCCCCGATACGGCAGGGGTCAGGTAGCCACTTTGCCCACTTGTGGGCCACTTCTGATTCTGCCCCCCGCTCTGAAGCGGTGGGGATCCCCGATACGGCAGGGGTGAGGTAGCCACTTTGCCCACTTGTGGGCCACTTCTGATTTTGCCCCCCGCTCTGAAGCGGTGGGGATCCCCGATACGGCAGGGGTGAGGTAGCCATTTTGCCCACTTGTGGGCCACTTCTGATTTTGCCCCCCGCTCTAAAGCGGTGGGGATCCCCGATACGGCAGGGGTGAGTTAGCCATTTTGCCCACTTGTGGGCCACTTCTGATTTTGCCCCCCGCTCTGAAGCGGTGGGGATCCCCGATACGGCAGGGGTGAGGTAGCCACTTTGCCCACTTGTGGGCCACTTCTGATTTTGCCCCCCCCTCTGAAGCGGTGGGGATCCCCGATACGGCAGGGGTGAGGTAGCCATTTTGCCCACTTGTGGGCCACTTCTGATTTTGCCCCCCGCTCTGAAGCGGTGGGGATCCCCGATACGGCAGGGGTGAGGTAGCCATTTTGCCCACTTGTGGGCCACTTCTGATTTTGCCCCCCGCTTTGAAGCGGTGGGGATCCCCGATACGGCAGGGGTGAGGTAGCCATTTTGCCCACTTGTGGGCCACTTCTGATTTTGCCCCCCGCTCTGAAGCGGTGGGGATCCCCGATACGGCAGGGGTGAGGTAGCCATTTTGCCCACTTGTGGGCCACTTCTGATTTTGCCCCCCGCTCTGAAGCGGTGGGGATCCCCGATACGGCAGGGGTGAGGTAGCCACTTTGCCCACTTGTGGGCCACTTCTGATTTTGCCCCCCGCTCTGAAGCGGTGGGGATACCCGATACGGCAGGGGTGAGGTAGCCATTGTGCCCACTTGTGGGCCACTTCTGATTTTGCCCCCCGCTCTG
This sequence comes from Eutreptiella sp. 'Long Island Sound 2002', assembly GCA_964036045.1. Classification (NCBI taxonomy): domain Eukaryota; phylum Euglenozoa; class Euglenophyceae; order Eutreptiales; family Eutreptiaceae; genus Eutreptiella; species Eutreptiella sp. 'Long Island Sound 2002'. Next base: position 32,259,697 of record OZ038394.1, on the reverse strand, counting down.
AGGCGGTGGGGATCCCCGATACGGCAGGGGTGAGGTAGCCACTTTGCCCACTTGTGGGCCACTTCTGATTTTGCCCCCCGCTCTGAAGCGGTGGGGATCCCCGATACGGCAGGGGTGAGGTAGCCACTTTGCCCACTTGTGGGCCACTTCTGATTTTGCCCCCGGCTCTGAAGCGGTGGGGATCCCCGATACGGCAGGGGTGAGGTAGCCATTTTGCCCACTTGTGGGCCACTTCTGATTTTGCCCCCCGCTCTGAAGCAGTGGGGATCCCCGATACGGCAGGGGTGAGGTAGCCACTTTGCCCACTTGTGGGCCACTTCTGATTTTGCCCCCCGCTCTGAAGCGGTGGGGATCCCCGATACGGCACGGGTGAGGTAGCCATTTTGCCCACTTGTGGGCCACTTCTGATTTTGCCCCCTGCTCTGAAGCGGTGGGGATCCCCGATACGGCAGGGGTGAGGTAGCCATTTGGCCCACTTGTGGGCCACTTCTGATTCTGCCCCCCGCTCTGAAGCGGTGGGGATCCCCGATACGGCAGGGGTGAGGTAGCCATTTTGCCCACTTGTGGGCCACTTCTGATTTTGCCCCCTGCTCTGAAGCGGTGGGGATCCCCGATACGGCAGGGGTGAGGTAGCCATTTTGCCCACTTGTGGGCCACTTCTGATTCTGCCCCCCGCTCTGAAGCGGTGGGGATCCCCGATACGGCAGGGGTGAGGTAGCCATTTTGCCCACTTGTGGGCCACTTCTGACTCTGCCCCCCGCTCTGAAGCGGTGGGGATACCCGATACGGCAGGGGTGAGGTAGCCATTTTGCCCACTTGTGGGCCACTTCTGATTTTGCCCCCCGCTCTGAAGCAGTGGGGATCCCCGATACGGCAGGGGTGAGGTAGCCATTTTGCCCACTTGTGGGCCACTTCTGATTTTGCCCCCCGCTCTGAAGCAGTGGGGATCCCCGATACGGCAGGGGTGAGGTAGCCACTTTGCCCACTTGTGGGCCACTTCTGATTTTGCCCCCCGCTGTGAAGCGGTGGGGATCCCCGATACGGCACGGGTGAGGTAGCCATTTTGCCCACTTGTGGGCCACTTCTGATTTTGCCCCCTGCTCTGAAGCGGTGGGGATCCCCGATACGGCAGGGGTGAGGTAGCCATTTGGCCCACTTGTGGGCCACTTCTGATTCTGCCCCCCGCTCTGAAGCGGTGGGGATCCCCGATACGGCAGGGGTGAGGTAGCCATTTTCCCCACTTGTGGGCCACTTCTGATTTTGCCCCCCGCTCCGAAGCGGTGGGGATCCCCGATACGGCAGGGGTGAGGTAGCCATTTTGCCCACTTGTGGGCCACTTCTGATTTTGCCCCCCGCTCTGAAGCGGTGGGGATCCCCGATACGGCAGGGGTGAGGTAGCCACTTTGCCCACTTGTGGGCCACTTCTGATTTTGCCCCCCGCTCTGAAGCGGTGTGAATCCCCGATACGGCAGGGGTGAAGTAGCCATGTTGCCCAATTGTGGGCCACTTCTGATTCTGCCCCCCGCTCAGAAGCGGTGGGGATCCCCGATACGGCAGGGGTGAGGTAGCCACTTTGCCCACTTGTGGGCCACTTCTGATTTTGCCCCCCGCTCTGAAGCGGTGGGGATCCCCGATACGGCAGGGGTGAGGTAGCCACTTTGCCCACTTGTGGGCCACTTCTGATTTTGCCCCCCGCTCTGAAGCGGTGGGGATCCCCGATACGGCAGGGGTGAGGTAGCCATTTTGCCCACTTGTGGGCCACTTCTGATTTTGCCTCCCGCTCTGAAGCGGTGGGGATCCCCGATACGGCAGGGGTGAGGTAGCCATTTTGCCCACTTGTGGGCCACTTTTGATTCTACCCCCTGCTCTGAAGCGGTGGGGATCCCCGATACGGCAGGGGTAGGGTAGCCATTTGGCCCACTTGTGGGCTATTCTTACGCTTTCACGGGCCGTGCCCCCCTTCCAGAACCGTGGATGTGGCAAGAAAGCCAGGCCATTCATGAGGCAGCCACGTTTTTTGATGCAGGAGATGCCCTCTTTTTTCATCAGGGGGAGAAGTCCAAAAAAAGGGGACGCAACGGCCAGTCGGTGAGGACATACCCTCTTGTTGATGCCGCAGCAGCGGCGTCGTCGAATAAGACGTTGCGAAAGATAGAGAAAGGCAAATCGGTGCAATGGAACGATTTTGTTGCATTCCGGTCAATCCACCGGGTCAACGCAGAGCGTTGCACTTGCCCAACATACGGGACATATGCCATGTGTGAAGGCGTTCTTTTGTGGCACATTGTGAAGGTTCCAGGCTTCAAGGTTCCCACTCAATACTCCTGGGAATGGATTGCTCAACGGCCCTTCAAGTTGGGACGTGTGGAATGCTTGGTCACTGCACGGGCAGAACCACCAAAACAGTCTTCCTCAAAGAAAGCCCACAAGAAGGGCCCGAAACAGCGAGGTCCGAGATCTAGTACGGATGATGCAGCATCAGATGCGTCCGAGCATGCTGTGGCATTGCCCTCCAAAGGCGACTCCGCCCTGCATAGGAAGACGTGGCACCAATTGAACCTTTTCCGCCCCCCTTGGACTTGTGGGCAGTGCGAGCGAAAAGTGTACCTGTGGTGCATGCACTGTGAAGGCTGTGGTTTTTGCTTGACCACAGTGGAGTGCCCCATGCGAGGCCGCATCCCTCCTGATGAGGATGCGTGGTTGTACCGCAAGTGGCAAACAGAGGTGGACGTGGATTCCCTCTTGCAAGCTACCTTGCCCCCTGGTTGTATTGAGGATGAGGGGGACTCGTACGAGGCGCTCGTACTAGCTGGTAGGGTGAGCGAGCTTTCAAATACCGCCACTCCAGAGCAAGATGCTGTGGTGCCTGTCCTGGCTCCTCCCTCTAACGTAGCCAAGCCGTTGATGGCCGGCATTTCCGAGGAGGAGGATACTGCTATCCCTGTGGCTCCAGCACGGATGGCGACCCGCCGGACGCCCATCGGTGAAACCAAGCCTCTTGTTGTGGGAGATTGGTTGGCCGACAAGGACATTGTGGCGTGGCAGAACGACAGGTTGTACCACAATGAGGTCCAGGAGCCACGGGCATGGACTTTGGCGGTGACATACATTGCGTTCTGCCTGAATAGGATGAGGAAGTACGAAGACAGTAAGGGCAACAACCATAAAACTGTTCGTTTGGCTTGGAGGCGGCGCCACATATTTATTGTTAATAGTGACGCTCGTGAAGGGCTCCATTGGTTTCTTTGTGCCATCGACTGCAGAGTCCCAGTATGGGCCTTCAAAGTCCACATTTGGGAGCCACTTTGTGGTACTTCTTTGGTCCGGCCAATGTTGAAGCGCCTCCAGTCAAAGGGTGTTGCCGCACATGCTCGGGCTTTGGGTTTTCAAGAGGATGGTTGGTCATGTGGCTATCAATCGCTGCATCTTTGTGATGAGGTGGCCAACCACAGGGGAAGCCTGGACGATGTTGTTGTTACACGTTTGCCGAAAGGATTCATCAATGAAGCACTGCGCATCATCAATGCAGATCGCTCCGTCCGAGTCCCCGGCACCATCCCGGAGAATGGGTGGGAAAAGGAGTTGACTTGCTGGAGGCCCCGAGAATCTCCTTCTCCTCCAGCCTCCAACCCTGAGTCCCTGCCCCCATCTACTTCCCTCCTCCTTTTCGATGAAGAGGATCCTCGTTCGGAACCCCAGGGCAACATTGCTGCCTCCTCCTCGGAGCCAAAGGTGGGAGATTTCCCTGCCTTCCCGGCCTCCAACCCCGAGGACGTGGCCCAAGATGGGAAGTCAGTGAAGGGCAATGTTAAGGCCCCTCCACAAACCCCGCAGTCCACTTCCTCTTCCAACCCCCCCACAAGTGATGATGCCCGTCCATCCGTGTTTATCTGTCGGAATTTTTTCGAGGTGCCCGAGGCGTACCCAAAGGGCGCAGAGGGTCGGTTGGTGAACGACAAACGATTTATTCGAGAACTGGAAGAGATGCTTGTGAAGGACATCCGTAACGCTTGTGCGCGGAACACAAATCCGCGTGCAAAGCCGAAGGCATCGGACACAAAGTCTGATTTGATCTACAAGCGTGTGTTTGGCGACTTCTTGTAGTTGGCCCCACGCCATTATGGTTGCATGCAAAGAATGTAGTTCGCCCTAGGTGACCGGACTCAGGTGGTATCACTGGCTTGAGCTTCGTAGCCGGTGGCGCCGGCAGCAATATAGTCATTTTGATACCGCTTGCCAAAGGCCGAAGGGCAAATTGCATTTTTTGTTCGCGATCATGATTCCGCCATGTGCCGCACGTTATTTCCGCCGCCATTCGGCGATGAGTATAAAAACCACCCTTCACGCCACGGCTCCATTGCTTTACCCGTGCCGGAGGTACCCAAAATGTCCGTGGGGGCTATATGCTTCACCTCCTCCGGTAGCAATGGCGGTTGTTGGGTGGATCTTGTGTTTCCTCGCCTTTTTTTTTGAAAAATGGGGTTTTTTTTCCCATACGCGACTTACGCCAAAAAAAAAAAAGTACCCGACTTACAACAAAAAAAAAATTTCCGTCGAAAAAAAACGCGACTTACGCCAAAAAAAAAAGTTTACGCGACTTACGCCAAAAAAAAAAAGTTACGCGACTTACGCCAAAAAAAAATAAAAAAGCGACTTACGCTTATTTCCACAATCGAGTTACGCTTTCCTCCATTTCAGATTTGTTCCCCGTGCAGAGCATTGGGGACCCCCGAGAAGGCAGGGGTGATGTAGCCCCTTTGCCCATTTGTGGGCCATTTCAGATTTGATCCCCGTGCAGAGCACTGGGGACCCCCAAGAAGGCAGGGGTGATGTAGCCACTTTGCCCACTTGTGGGCCATTTGAGATTTGTTCCCCCTGCGGAGCATTGGGCACCCCCAAGAAGGCAAGTTTCATGCACCCGCTTTGCCCACTTGTGGGCCCTATCTGAATTTTTCCCCGTGCAAAGCATTGGGTATCTCCCAAAAGGCAGGGGTGATGTAGCCGCTTTGCCCACTTGTGGGCCATTTCAGATTTGATCCCCGTGCGGAGCATTGGGGACCCCCAAGAAGGCAGGGGTGATGTAGCCACTTTGCCCATTTGTGGGCCATTTCAGATGTGATCCCCGTGCAAAGCATTGCGGACCCCCGAGAAGGCAGGGGTGATGTAGCCACTTTGCCCACTTGTGGGCCATTTCAGATTAAATCTACGTGCAGAGTATTGGGCACCCCTGAGAAGGCAGGGCTGATGCAGCCGCTTTCCCCAACTGTGGGCCATTTCATATTGAATCCCCGTGCAGAGCATTGTGGACGCCCGAGAAGGCAATGGTGATGTAGCCGCCTTGCCCACTTGTGGGCCATATCTGCATTTTTCCCCGTGCAGAGCATTGGGAACCCCCGAGAAGGCAGGGGTGATGTAGCCGCTTTGCCCACTTGTGGGCCATTTGAGATTTGTTCCCTGTGAAGAGCATTAGGGACCCCCAAGAAGGCAGGGGTGATGTTGCCACTTTGCCCATTTTTGGGCCATTTCAGATTTGTTCCCCGTGCCGAGCATTCGGGGCCCCCCAGAAGGCAGGGGTGATGTAGCCGCTTTGCCCACTTCTGGGCCATATGTGAGTTTTTCCCCGTGCAGAGCATTAGGGACCCCCCAGAAGGCAGGGGTGATGTTGCCGCTTTGCCCACTTGTGGGCCATTTAAGCTTTGATCCCCGTGCAGAGCATTGGGGAACCCCAAGACCGAAGGGGTGATGTTGCCGCTTTGCCCATTTGTGGGCCATTTCAGATTTGTTGCCCGTGCAGAGCATTGGGGACCCCGAAGAAGGCAGGGCAGATGTAGCCGCTTTGCCCACTTGTAGGCCATCTCTGATGTTTGCCCCCTTGCAGAGCATTGGGGACCCCCAGGAGGCAGGCGTGATGTAGCCGCTTTGCCCACTTGTGGGCCATTTCAGATTTGATCCCCATGTAGAGCATTGGGGACCCCCGAGAAGGCTGGGGTGATGTTGCCACTTTGCCCGTTTGTGGGCCATTTCAGATTGGTTCCCCGTGCAGAGCATTGGGGACCCCCAAGAACGCTGGGGTGTTGTAGCCGCTTTGCCCACTTGTGGGCCATTTCAGATTTGATCCCCGTGCAGAGCATTGGGGACCCCCGAGAAGGCAGGGGTGATGTAGCCACTTTGCCCACTTGTGGGCCATTTCAGATTGGTTCCCCGTGCAGAGCATTGGGTACCCCCAAGAAGGCAGGGCTGATGTAGCCGCTGTGCCCACTTGTGGGCCTTTTCAGATTGGTTCCGCGTGCAGAGCATTGGGGACACCGAGAAGGCAGGGGTGATGTAGCCCCTTTGCCCATTCGTGGGCCATTTCAGAGTTGTTCCCTGTGCAGAGCATTGGGGACCCCCAAGAAGGCAGGGGTGTTGTAGCCGCTTTGTCCATTTGTGTGCCATTTCAGATTTGATCCCTGTGCAGAGCACTGGGGACCCCCGAGAAGGCAAGGGTGATGTAGCCGCTTTGTCCCCGTGCAGAGCATAGGGGACCCCCAAGAAGGCAGGGGTGATGTAGCCGCTTTCCCCACTTGTGGGCCATTTCAGATTTGATCCCGGTGTAGAGCATTGGGGACCCCCGAGAAGGCAGGGGTGATGTAGCCACTTTGCCCACTTGTGGGCCATTTCAGATTTATTCCCCGGCAGAGCATTGGGGACCCCCAAGAAGGCAGGGGTGATGTTGCCGCTTTGCCCACTTGTGGGCCATTTCGGATTTGATCCCCGTGCAGAGCATTGGGGAACCCCAAGACCGAAGGGGTGATGTTGCCGCTTTGCCCATTTGTGGGCCATTTCAGATTTGTTGCCCGTGCAGAGCATTGGGGACCCCGAAGAAGGCAGGGCAGATGTAGCCGCTTTGCCCACTTGTAGGCCATCTCTGATGTTTGCCCCCTTGCAGAGCATTGGGGACCCCCAGGAGGCAGGCGTGATGTAGCCGCTTTGCCCACTTGTGGGCCATTTCAGATTTGATCCCCATGTAGAGCATTGGGGACCCCCGAGAAGGCTGGGGTGATGTTGCCACTTTGCCCATTTGTGGGCCATTTCAGATTGGTTCCCCGTGCAGAGCATTGGGGACCCCCAAGAACGCTGGGGTGTTGTAGCCGCTTTGCCCACTTGTGGGCCATTTCAGATTTGATCCCCGTGCAGAGCATTGGGGACCCCCTGAGAAGGCAGGGGTGATGTAGCCACTTTGCCCACTTGTGGGCCATTTCAGATTGGTTCCCCGTGCAGAGCATTGGGTACCCCCAAGAAGGCAGGGCTGATGTAGCCGCTGTGCCCACTTGTGGGCCTTTTCAGATTGGTTCCGCGTGCAGAGCATTGGGGACACCGAGAAGGCAGGGGTGATGTAGCCCCTTTGCCCATTCGTGGGCCATTTCAGAGTTGTTCCCTGTGCAGAGCATTGGGGACCCCCAAGAAGGCAGGGGTGTTGTAGCCGCTTTGTCCATTTGTGTGCCATTTCAGATTTGATCCCTGTGCAGAGCACTGGGGACCCCCGAGAAGGCAAGGGTGATGTAGCCGCTTTGTCCCCGTGCAGAGCATTGGGGACCCCCAAGAAGGCAGGGGTGATGTAGCCGCTTTGCCCATTTGTGGGCCATTTCGGATTTGATCCCCGTGCAGAGCATTGGGGAACCTCAAGAAGGCAGGGGTGATGTAGCCACTTGGGGATTGGGTTTACGGTTGGGATGTTTTACATGAAACCCTAACCCTACTCCCTTGCATATTCAGAATGCGGTTAGGGAAGCGATGTGTTACATGAAACCGTAAACCCATTCCCTTTCACATCGGGGATGGGGTCGGGGTATTGGTGTGTTACATCAAACCCTAACCTTGTTGCTTTTCGTATTGGGAATGTGGTTCCGGGAGTGGTCTCTCACATGACCTTCCAACCCTATTCCCTGTCGTATTGGGAGTGGGGCTAGGGTAGTGATGTGTTGCATGAAACCCTAACCCTATTCCCCTTCATATTGGGAGTGGGGTTAGTGTAGTGATGTGTTACATGAAACCCTAACCGTATTCCCTTTCATATCCGGATTGGGGTTAGGGTCGTGGTGTGTTGCATGAAATTGTAACCCCATTCCCTTTAATGTTGGGAATGGAGATAGGGTAGTGGAGTCTTACACGAAACTCTAAACCTATTCCCTTCCATATTGGGAGCGGGGTTAGGTTAGTGATGTGTTACATGAAACCCCAATATGCCCCAATATGCAAGAATATGCATATTACACTCAAGTGTGCACCGCCATTCCTTCCCACGCTACGGCTCGCTGCGCTAGATGCGGGGGCCAGCTCCCGCACCCCCCTTAAATATCAAGACTCGTGCATTGCTACAGATCGCCTTTGGTGTGCACCGCCTTGTGTATGCACCGCATTTCTCATGGTTAGCGGATAAACGGGAGGGGCATACGGGTAAACGGAGTGGCATTCATCCTTCCCACACTACAGCTCGCTGCGCTTGATGCGGGGGCCAGCCCCCGCATCCCCCTTAAATAACAAGACTTCTGAACTGCTACAGACCGCCTTTTGTGTGTATCACCTTGTGTGTGCACCGCATCTCCCGTTGTCAGCGGGTAAACGGGAGTGCCATGCGTGTAAGCAGAGTGGCATTTGGTGGAAAATGTGCATATTCTTGCATGTTGGGGGCGGGGGGGGCTAAAGCTCTCATATGCCATACACACGCACGCACACACACACACAGACACATATATATATATATATATGGCATAACCACTGCAGTATGCCTACCAGGGTATAGGGGCAAGAGGTGGGCTTGGGTTCGGGAGTAGGGGACCCCCCCCCCCCTATTTTGGGGACGGGATGATTAGGATCCTAGTAGGAGTGATGTCATACCCTATTTTTAGCCATTGTGAGCCCTTGATAGGGGCAAATACCCCCTAATAACCATCCAATTCACTTTCAAAACATGTTTTTTTGTGTTTCCCGACCCCAAAATAGGGGGGGGGGGTCCCCTACTCCCCATCCCAAGCCCACCTCTTGCCTCTATACCCCGGTAGGCATACTGCAGTAGTTATGCCATATATATATATATATATATATATATATATATATATATATATATATATATATATATATATATATATATATATATATATATATATATATATATATATATATATATATATATATATATATATATATATATATATATATATATATATATATATATATATATATATATATATATATATATATATATATATATATATATATATATATATATATATATATATATATATATATATATATATATATGTATATATATATATATATGTATATATATATATACGGCATAAGTGGACCCCCCCCCCCCAAGGACCCACCGGCCGGGGTTGGGTTGGGGTTAGGGACCCCCCCCCCCTATTTTGGGGTCGAGAAATTCAAAAAAAGAGGATATAGAGTGATCTGACACAGTGGTGGGTCGCTATGACACTTCAAAGTTGCAAAAAATAGGTATTTCTTACCGAGTGACATCATCCCCCAAAATAGCCTCAAATATGCAAGGTTGGCCCAAAAAATGGTATGATGGCCCTTCTCCTTCCCCTAGCGAGGCGAAAGGGTGATAAATGGATCGCACGGAAGGCATTAACGGCAATGCTTTGGGGTGTTGGTGGTTTTTGTTACGTAGAGAGGGCTATTTTTAGGATTTTGGGGCTAATTTTGGGGATGATGTCACACGCTAAGAAAGACCTATTTTTAGCAACTTTGAAGTGTCATAGCGGCCCACCACCGTCTCCAATCACTCTAATTCCTCTTTTTTTTGAATTTCTCCACCCCAAAATAGGGGGGGGGGGGGTCCCTAACCCCAACCCAACCCCGGCCGGTGGGTCCCTAGGGGGGGGGGTGACGTGTCGACTTGTGCCATATATACATGTATGTAATATATGTGGCTTATACCCCCCCCCCCCCGTGTTGGGGGCGCCTTTGGCACCGCCCCGGGCTTCCTCGCTTGCTTCGCTCGCTCGAATTACATGCCCGTGTGCACGGGTAAACGGCATGGTTGGCCCCCTTCCCCAATATTGGCACTTCGCGTCTACCTGGGAAGACAGTGTCTACCTGGGCAGACCGCGTCTACCTGGGGCAGACCGAGTCTACACCCTACAGACCGCCATACCCATGTGCACGGGTAAATGGTGTTAGTGGACCGTTTTTTTGGCCCCCTTCGGCCCGCTTCCCAGATATTGGCACTTCACGTCTACAACATGCAGACAATGTCTACAATTAGCAGACTGTGTCGAGCAGACCGCGTCTACATGTGGCAGACAGTGTCTACAGACTACACCAGAATTTTCATGTTCAGCGGGCAGACAGAGTGGCATTCAGTGTGAAATGTGCATATTCTTGCATATTGGAGCCGTTCGGCCCCACACGGGGTGCTACGCGCTTCGCCCCCCCCCCCCCCCCAAGGGGGGGCATGGATCGTATATACCATATGTCTATATTTCCAGGAGAGGGGCGTAGTAATGTGTATATGTCTTATGAGAGCGTTGCCCCCCCCCCCCCCTATCTGCCCCCCCCCGGGAGTCTGGAGGCGCCTCCCTTCCAGGCTTCCGCGCTCGCTTTGCTCGCTCGGAATACATGCCTGTGTACACAGGTAAACGCCGTTAGCGGCTCGTTCTTGGGGGAAGTGTCTTTGGGCGAAGTGCCCCAATATTGGCACTTCGCGTCTACCTGGGCAAACAGTGTCTTTCTGGAGCAGACCGCGTCTGCACCCTACAGACCGCCATACCCATGTGCATGGGTAAACGGCGTTAGTGGACCATTTTTTTGGAAGAGGGCGATTTTGTCTTTTCTTTGATGTGTGTTGTTGGCTACTTTTTCGTGTTGGCCCCTTCTTTCTCCGTTGAACCCTAACCCACCAACTAATCTTTTATACACCTACTACTTGCGGTGTATGCAATGCCCACCTATTGGTTTGCCCTCCTCTCCCTACCATCTTCCCTTGGCCCTTCCGTCTCCATTGAACCCTGTAGACCGTAAGCCACCAATTAATCTTTTGTACACCTCATACTTGGGGTGTATCCAATGTCCACCCATTGGTACCCGCTCCCCTCCCTGTTATCATCAATCTGCGCCACAGCTCTGTTGCCTTGCCCATGCTTGGAGTACCCAAAATGTCTGTGGGGGTGAGTTTGCCTTACTTCACCTCTCCGAGTTGCACCGGTGGACTTATTGGATTCTTTCCCTCAACACTCGAGCTGATAGCTCAAACAAAAAAACAATATGGGGGTACACTCGTGCTGACACTCAAAAAGGAACAATATGAATAGATATATTTTTGAATGTCACGCGAGCACGCTCGCGTGACCCTTCGGCACGCTCGCGTGCCTCTTTGCCCTAGCAGTGCCTCCACCTCATTGCCTTCAAAGCACTCCTTCCAGCCCTCATCCTCATTCCCTACAAATTTGTCTCTGCGGTCCACATCCCTGGAACCCGGTCGGTGGTAGCTGCATCATCTTCGTCTCCTGGGGATGGGTGCCTGCCGCCCTTGTCCTCATTCTGTATGCAGCAGTGCCTGCCGCCGCCGTAGTCTTCCCCTTCCAAAACATTTCCTCTGGATTTCTTCTAATCCCCTGTGCAGCAGTCCCCGCAGCCTCCCTCCTCATCCCCTGTAAAGCGGTCTGTGGCAGCTCCTTCATCCTTGTGTCCTGTGGATGCTGGCCTCCTCCTCATTCTCGCACAGGCAAAGACTCCCTTAATGTGGTGCCTGGTAATGCCAAAGTACGATTCAAATGCCTAGTCTCCCGACCATTGAACACACAGCACGTAGTAGAATACTAAGAAATTGTGTACAACTGTTTGTTGCTCAGGTTGCACGGAAGAGGCCGCGGCAAGAGCTGCGCACGATTGGCCCTGCGAGAAAGCGCGCAAAGGTATGCCCCTCGAGTCAAGTGGAGGGCATGGGTAAGAGACGCAAGGACACACCGATAAGAGTCGGCAGCAACTTCAAATCGCTGTTGCAGTGGCGTAGTGCAAGGATCCATTTCTACACGCAAACTCATGATTGCACACACACACTCTATGCTGACCAGCTGGGTCATCAGGGGGACATTAGCGAGGTTAGTTGGGGTTGCAACTCGTTATTTTGTGTTTGAACAATGGCGCCAACCTTCCTCTCATCAATATGGGATTTACTACTTGTGGGCTTTATCAAGTTGGGGTGGGTGTGTGTCTGGGGGGGGGGGGGGGGGGGGCTTCTGGCCCTAATTGCAGACTATGAATGATAAACTGACAACATCAGCTAGCTCTTTTTAAATGGGCAGGCTAAGGACTGATGATGGTTCAAAGTTCGGGCCTCTCCTCTGCCCACCTGGGCAGGGTAGCTAGACTTTTGCCTCCTACTACAGGCATACCAACGTAAGCATCCATGTCGGGGGAGCGCCAGCTGTCTGACTGTTCACGACGGGGTGGCCACTGAGGGATCACATCACACCCGAAATAACTACTAGCAACCTCCGGTGTAGGTAGCGGGGGTCATCAATATCGAAATGGCAATTGGGGAACAAGGTGAGCTCTGGCACCATGGGATCTAGTGACTGCATTTATCGGAGTTTGTCATTGCAACCTTCCAACATCTGCCATAAAGGGTGGATGGCATGGGAACAAGAGGCCACACCGCCGTGGTTCGAATTTGCAATGTGTAGCAAGTGGTTGCTTTGTGTGTCTCCCTCTCCTCCAGATCGCAGTACCGGTGCCAAGTGCCAACCCCTTCGACCAGCTGGCCACCACCAACAGCATCACCGCCTCCACCACCACCAGCAGCACCAGCACCAGCAGCAGCAGTAGCAGCAGTGCGGCCGCCGCCGCCGCCACAAGCAGCAGCAGCAGCCGCAGCCGCAGCACCCCTGCCACCGCTGCCAGCAGCCACCACGAAAGCAACAGCAACACCGCTGCCGCCGTTGCGGCCGCTACCACAACCGCTGCAACGTCTGAGGTGCTCCCCCATCCTCCATCTGACCAAAGCAGCCACTGACGCAGTGAGTGAACCCCAATTTTACAAGCGTAATCACCCAGCTTCAGGTAATGACTGCACTCAACAGTACTGCGTCACGGGGAATTCAACAACAGGTACCCCTGTCAGTCCACAACCAAAACGTGCTGATGCTGTCGGGTGCAATAGGGTTTGTAGTAGTAGCAGCTGGAGTGTCATCAAACAAATAAAAAGAAACGAACGTGTGCTGCCCCCGTCTCTTTGTCTACACTACGGCCAAGGGGGGCGGCCTGGTCGAATCCAGACACCCAACCCCCCCCCCCCTTCCAGACCCCCAAAAGTTTTAGAACCCGTCTTTCTGAAATTTGAGAATTTGGGGGAAACTTCTGGCGCCACACGCGCCGGAAATTTTTTCGGGGGGCTTCCCGAGGGGAAAAAATTGTTTTTTACCCTATGTGTCTGTACTCAAAATACTAAGAATTTTGTGGAAAATGCAAAATTGGTTGAAAACCAGAAGAACAATTTTGGACTCCCGACCCAACCTCCGGGTTGGACCTTGGCTGATGGGACCTTGAGCTGATGGCCAAAATGTTTTTGAAAATTGTTTTTGGGCCCTCTTGTTTATGTTCAAAATGATAAGTGTGTCATCGGCATCATTTTGAGGAATGTATGTTGGGGTACCCATCGAACCTCCCTGGGACCCCGGCGGCTAACCACCCCACCAACTACCCCCCCCCCCCCCCTCCGGACCCCCAAAAGTTTTCGGACACGGTTGGGTGTCAAAATTCGAGCTACCCGCCCCCCTTGGCTACGGTCTTGTCCAAGCTACACCGAGTGAAGGATCATATTGCTTTGGGACCAATTTAATTTGCTACCAAGTGTCGGGCAGCCACAAACACAAGCGTTCCGGGATAGCATTGGTTAAGCTGCTTTTTTTGGTGGGCATCTTTGTTGTCACCGTTGGCTCCCTTTGCCCCCACAAAGATGTTGATTTGAGGCGGTCTTGGGCATTGGGGCTGGTACGCAGTGTGCACTCCCGTGTGGCTTTTTTGACCATGCCGTATGCAACCTATGGCGTTGTCTAAGCTATAGCGGGCGTAGGGACCATATTAAATTAGGATGGTCGCGGGAGGTGTTTGTTTTTTTCCACAACTCTGGTGCAAGATACTTCAGCAACTGGCAATCCCAACATTCCAGCCATATATATAGATAGATACAAAAAATAGAAACAAGGGTTACGTCTGTTTCCAACATTATCTTTCACTGTGTGATTTTTCGATAGCCACACTGCTTACCTGTGCACCCTCCACCTGATTACCCGTGCACCATAGAAATTGCCGTCTGTAGTTTGTAGACACCGTCTGCGACAAGTAGACTTGTACTACTAATTGTAGACACTGTCGGCATGTTTTAGAAGTGAAGTGCCAATATTTGGGAAAGGGGCCCCCTTACCCAAAAAAACAGGCTGCTAACGGCGTTTAAGATTGCAAAAAGGAACACTTGTAAAGCGCCGCTGGGTGGGGGGCCAAAGGCACCGATAAGGGTTCCGGGCCCCTGGAATGGGGGCCCTCTAATGGGCGGGTGGGTGGGGGGCAGAGGTTGCATAAGCCGTATGTATGTGTGTTTAAATTTTTATGTATGACACCATGACAAATGTGCTTTGATTGGCTTTTACCTTGGTGACATTGTGGAACTGCCAATCATCATCTTGAACACCCTGCGCTAGCCCAATTTTGGGTGAAAACCCCAAAATTCCCTAAACGTCAAGGCCAATGACAAAGACTGGACTGTTGAAACCAAATGCAACGCAAGACTTGAGATTTGTATGGATGAGAGCAGAACTATCTTTCCAATCTATGATGTGCTGGAGAACAAGCCAAACACACCCTCATTGTACCCAAATTGATCCAAAGTCAGATCATGGTGACCAAGCTAGGCCTGTCAGAATCAGGTAAGAAAACCCCTTTGCGCTCTGAATGTGGACCAGGAGTTTGCACCAGCAAGGTGCAAGCAATAGGCCGCAGATTTGTGCGAAAAGATCAAACGCCCGATGCCACTTGTTTTTGGTTTCCACCCAAATCACCTCGAAGAGGGTTGTTAGATCAAGCGCAGGCGCGGACGCCATATACCCCCCCTTTTGGGGGTCATTTGCGTGGCATACCCCAAGCTGTGGTATCCGACGTTAAACCCCTTGTAAAATCATCATTTTAGAAGAGAAAATGATCCCCCAATGAATTTTTCTTTTTTGAACTCTCTAACCCCCCGTACCCGGGTACCCCCTTTTTTGGGGGGTGGGGGTGGGGGTGGGGTCAAAACTTCTTTGCGTATTGCGGGCGCTGTGTGTGAATTTGGACCCGGGTCCAGGGCGACTTTTTTCTTGTACATGGATCCCCTAACCTATGGCGGGGGTCGCGCGTCCGAACGCCGGGTACCCCGAGTCACCCCCTCCTCTGGGCCCTTGCTAGTGAGGACATCAATTTTCACGCTGAATAAGGCTGTTTAGTGACACCGCAAGGTTTCCTAAATTCGACTTTTTCGGAAACCCTTCTGTCGCCCCTGGGATGGGTTTGGGTGATGATTTAGTGACAATACAGGTACTTGGGCACCCATGGGGGGCCACGTAGTGGCCCCAAGGCCCATATAGCCCGAGCCATGGCCCCCCCAAAAGGCCCAAAAATGCCATTGTGTGGCCGTTTAGTGACACCCGCAAGGTTTCCAAAATTGGAGTTTTTCTGAAACCCTTCTGTCGCCCCTGAGATGTGTTTGGGTGATGACAATACGGGTACTTGAGCACCCATAGGAACCCACGTAGTGGCCGCTAGGCCCATATGCCCCGAGCCATGGCCTCCCCGAAAGCCCCGAAATTGCTGTTTGTGGGCGGTTCAGTGGCACCCGATGTGCGCACAAACTGCATTAGCAGCTTACCACCCTCTACAACTCAAAAACAGAAATTTTTTTTTTATATTTTGATAATGCACAATGATCAAATATTCTGTGTAAAGCGTGTTTTAGGCCCTCTTTATGTGTTTTTCACCCTTGTTCGGTGTTTGGAGGGGTAATGGGGGGCTTCCAAAGGGGATGGGCGCATGCAAATTTCTGAAACCAATTTTTTTGATATTTTGTCTATTCACAATGATCAAATATCCTATGTAAGGCATGTTTCATGCCCTCTTTATGTGTTTTTCACCCTTGTTCGGTGTTTGGAGGGGTAATGGGGGGCTTCCAAAGGGGATGGGCACATGCAAATTTCTGAAACCAATTTTTTTGATATTTTGTCTATTCACAATGATCAAATATCCTATGTAAGGCATTTTTTATGCCCTCTTTATGTGTTTTTCACCCTTGTTCGGTGTTTGGAGGGGTAATGGGGGGCTTCCAAAGGGGATGGGCACATGCAAATTTCTGAAACCAAATTTTTTTTGATATTTTGTCTATTCACAATGATCAAATATCCTATGTAAGGCATGTTTTATGCCCTCTTTATGTGTTTTTCACCCTTGTTCGGTGTTTGGAGGGGTAAGGGGGGGCTCCCAAAGGGGGTGGGGCACAACCGGCTTATGTAGTTTTCCACCCTTGGCAGCTCAAAAATGCAAATTTCTGAAACCGATTTTTTTGATATTTTGACCACTCACAATGATAAAATATCCTATGTGAAGCATGTTTTAGACGTCCTTCATGTGTTTTTCACCCCATTTGGGTGTTGGAGGGGGGCTGAGGCGGCTTTGAAGGGGCTGCGGCACAACCTGCTTATGCAATTTTCCACCCTTTGCAGCTCAAAAATGGAAATTTTTCAAACCAAAATTCAAAATTCATAATTTTCATTTTCGGACCATTCACAATGATCAAATATCCTGTGTAAAGCATGTTTTAGTCCTACTTTATGCGTTTTTCACCCTATTTGCGTGTTCACCCGGGGCTGGGGGGCTTCTGAATGACTTTGTGACTAACCCAGTGATTGACTGACTGTGCCCCCTCCCTTTTCGAGGTGCCTTGCCTTTAGGCAATAGAATTTTATCGTGAAGGATATTTTGCGATATGACTATGAAACTCCCAATATCAATGCTGGTGTCTGTGTCCAAATTAAAAAACTCAACGTTGGTGTCTATGAGTGAAATCATCACAAAGAGACTTCTCTGCAGCTCTTATAGCATCCAAGTACGATTCAAATGCCTGGTCTCCCACCCAGTGAACAGCTCTCAGTAGAATCCGAGGAAATTGTGTACAATTGTTTGTTGTTCAGGTTGCACGCAAGAGGCCGCGGCAAGAGCTGCGCACGGTTGGCGCTACCAGAAAGCGCGCAAAGGTATGCCCTTCCAGTCGAGTGCAGGGCATGGGTAAGAGACGCAAGGACACACTGATAAGAGTCAGCAGCAGTTTCAAATCGCTGCTGCAGTGGCGTAGTGCAAGGATCCATTTCTACACGCAAACTCATGATTGCACACACCCAGCTGGTCAGCATAGAGTCATCAGGGGGACATTAGCGAGGACGTTTCGGACTGCAACTCGTTATTTTGTCTTTGAACAATAACATTAGCCCCCTTCCCATCAGTACGGGATTTCATAGCTATGGTCTTTATGGTGTTGGGGTGTGGGGGGCCTTCTGCAGGTCCCTATTTGCAACTTACGAATTACACAGTGACCACTGGAGCTCTTTTTAGATGGGAGGCTGAGAACCGCTGATGGCTCAAATGTCGTGCCCCAAAGTGACCTGGGTCGAAAGGTTCCCCTCCACGATATACACCTCAAAATTGTCAATGCATCATGGATATCATTTTTAGGTGTAGATGTCGTGTTTCTTGCCCCCCCCCCCCCCTTGATCCCCTCGGTGGCCTGTTTTGGTTGGGACACATCAGTTCGTAATTGCTACCTCGTATTGGGCGTGGGCAGTGCAGTGTGGGTTCCACAACCCACCGGGGGCTGATAAGTCAAACAAAACTTAATGCCATATGGATCCTTACTGTATTGACTACCACAGCTCGCCGCCACGGTAAAACAGAAGTGGAGGGGTCAAGACAGCCACTGGCAGACTTTTTGACCAAGCACATTTCGTAAAAGGAAGAACGGGTGACTGTCGGGGCCCCGTAAGGAAACCACTGAAGGACAAAATGTCACATAGGGGGCACCTCCGTTCTATATCTAACCGGTCCTGCTTCCCTGCCATCGCAGTCATGACAAATGCAATAATTGCAATGGATCTATATGTCCGGTTCGCCTGGCTTGGACCATATCGGGGGAAAGGACCTACAAAATGTCCGTCAACCTTCTCGATGGTGTCAGTGCAAGAGGAGCGTCCCCTACTTCGAGGCTTTCATACAAAGTGTTTAAAAGATCGAAATCGGTGGTTCTCAGCACATATTCCTGCTTCAATGCATCAATTTGGCGACCACCATCATCATTATCGAACTGACAGTTGAGGAACAGGGTGAGTGCTGTATTCATGGGGTCTAGTGACTCCGTTTGTCCGTGTCCGTCATTGCATCCTCCCAACACCTGCCATAAAGGGTCGATGGCATGGGAATAAGGGGCCACACCGCCGTGGTGCGGATCTGCGATGCGTGGCAAGTGGTTGCTTTGTGTGTCTCCCTCTCCTCCAGATCGCAGTACCGGTGCCAAGTGCCAACCCCTTCGACCAGCTGGCCACCACCAACAGCATCACCGCCTCCACCACCACCAGCAGCACCAGCACCAGCAGCAGCAGTAGCAGCAGTGCGGCCGCCGCCGCCGCCACAAGTAGCAGCAGCAGCCGCAGCCGCAGCACCCCTGCCACCGCTGCCAGCAGCCACCACGAAAGCAACAGCAACACCGCTGCCGCCGTTGCGGCCGCTACCACAACCGCTGCAACGTCTGAGGTGATCCCCCATCCTTCATCTGACGAAACCCGCCACCGCCCTAGTGAGTGAACCCCAATTTTACAAGCCTAATGACCCAACTTTAGGTAATGACTGCACTCAACAGTACTGCATCGTCATGGGAAATTCAACAACGCAGCCAATAGCCCACCAAACAGCACAACAATGAACACACTGAAGGTGGTGTTAATGCATGGTCCATGCATGGAAGCTGCATGCCGAAATATCCGTAGGCAGCCACCGAAGGCAGCTTCAAAGTGGTTGGAGGGGGGCAATTGCGCTATAGACACCGCTGCTGGAGGGCAGACAGGAGAATGTCTGATGACGTGAAAAGCCATTTATCACCGGGATGACTCCTCAAAACTCCAGTGTGTGGTGAAAAGATTCTCCCACACACTGATCGCTGAACACACCTCCCCGCACCCCAAAGGACAGCGCATCACACATTTTTGGCTGAGATGGAGGTAGGGCTTTCAGATACAGTCCACAATGCAGTTGTAAACACAGTGCCACCGTGCCTACGTTCTCATCCCCCACTGCCAACCCATTCCATTGCTGACCACTTACTTGTCCTCTAGTGAGCACTTATTTGTCCTCTGGTGACTTGTGGGCGCCTGTGGGTTTGCTCTCGCGGTGAAAAGAATGTTGTGACAGTGTACACTTCTGCTTGAAGGTTGTCTTTCGAATCATGGTTGCAATTGATTGAGTCCTTTCCCTTTGCAATTGTTCTTTGGTGGCTGGCAAATGGAGAAAATTGCAACGGGCCTCCGGTGCTGATCCCCTGGCGGACTTGATGACTCGACCCTGTATGAAGTCCTATCACAACCCAGCCCAACCCCTCTTTTCGAGGCCCCAGGTTGTGTCCAGGGTGGGTGTTATGAATAGACCTACCAAGACTGCTTTCTCCTGCCCTCTCCTACAATTGAAAGTTTGCCCACCCCACTTCTGTTTGGGGTGCTTGCTGAATACCACGGTGTCTTGTCCCCTGAGCTTATCAATTTGATCATCCCCCACCACCCCTCTGCAGACCTTGCAAAAATTGTCCCTGGGTCACATTTGTATTGCTTTGGAGGGGGTCTCTGCCATTTCCTGCACCTCTAGTGAGCGCAGGCACACCCCTCTATATGCTTGTTGCAGGGCATGGATGTGGATGATGATGCGTTGTATGCTCCGCAGGTATGCGCATGGCTCATGCGTGCCTGTACCGTGATTGCAAAGGAGTCAGGCGGTGGCAGAGGGATCAGAGTAGGGGTGTTGGTGGTGTTATGAACGGGGTGTTGGAATCACGCTCAGTGTGTCAATGGTAAGTCAATTCACTAGATTCTGCACTGCAGTAGGTAGTCAGAACCTAAGGAGAACCTTTTTGTTTTAGCTCACTGCTTTTGTAGAGGGTTGCAGGCGTTGAGAGTACTTGAGAAGTGGTTTAGGAGTATGGAGGGTTCTTAAGGGTGTGTGGGTGGTACTGAGACGTGTGAACCCAAATCATACTTCTGTGGGTGGCTCCGTCTTAGTGTTTTCCCCAACCCCCAGTAACAACCATCAACAGTGCCAAGTAGCCCTGTGCCACCCATAACCCACAACAACAGTATCTCCATCTCGCGGCCATTCGAGAGGCCATCAGGAAACAACAGCAACC
This sequence comes from Eutreptiella sp. 'Long Island Sound 2002', assembly GCA_964036045.1. Taxonomy (NCBI): domain Eukaryota; phylum Euglenozoa; class Euglenophyceae; order Eutreptiales; family Eutreptiaceae; genus Eutreptiella; species Eutreptiella sp. 'Long Island Sound 2002'. The sequence goes on along the minus strand of OZ038394.1, from coordinate 32,239,236 downwards.
ATCCAGAGCACGCCAAGAATTAACAGCACCCATCGAGAGCCCACCAAGAATAAACAACAACCATCCAGAGCCCATCAAGAATAAACAGCAACCATCCAGAGCCCATCAGGAATAAACAGCAACCATCCGGAGCCCACCAAGAATAAACAACAATCATCCAGAGCCCACCATGAATAAACAGCAACTATCCAGAGCCCATCAGGAAATAACAGCATGCATCGAGAGCCCATCAGGAATAAACAGCAACCATCCAGAGCCCACCAGGAAATAACAGCAACCATCCAGAGCCCATCACGAAGTAACAGCAACCATCCAGAGCCCATCAGGAAGTAACAGCAACCATGCAGAGTGCATGAAGAATTATCAATGTCTACAAAACCATGCAGGAAAGAAACGTCAAAAACGAAGCAAAAAAACAATGAAAAGTAACAGTCACACAAAGCGCAGCCATAAACAAGGTTTTGCAATAAAGTAAGTACCAAACAGTAGAAAGCATGCAATAGTGTGTACAAAACTTCCAAAGTGGACCCCACCTTTTCTATCAAATAACCCCAAAAGGCTTTTGCCATTGGTATGTGCAAAATGAAACCAAAAAATGAGGGAAAAAACAAAAAAAACAAAAAAAAACCAAAAAAAAACATGGGTTTCCTTGATGTGCCCGTCAGCCCGTCAACACCCTTGTTGACGGGCTTGTATGCGATCCTTGCTCACACATCATGTGCATGGACGCACAGAAGTGGTATCTGGGATCTTCCCCCCTCTGGATGCCCAACGCCCACTCCACACCTGACCATGGCTGAAGACACAACAATTGCTCTGAGCTGCAAAGCTTTTGAAAACCTTTTCATGTCGCCATATGTACCAACATGTAGCGGGGATCATTAGGGCATAACCTATTGGGGTGATGTAACCCTGAATTGAAGCCCGGTCCTTTTTCATTTCTGAACAACTTGTTTCTGCACTCGGGACCACGACAGCATGCTTTTGTAATCAGGGTCAAAACAAGAAAAATAACTCGAAATACAATTTTCCAGTACGCTTGGTGACAATTTTCCAACACTCCTTTCCCCGCCAGACACACGATGTGATTCCCCTGGGACGCCCTCCCTTGACACACCTTCCACCTTGCTCTTGGGGACAGCCCATGTGACATGAAACATTTTTGTGTTGGAAGGAGGGGCTCACCTTTGGAGAGGCATTGCACCCGGCGAGAAATCTTCAGAAGATGCATTGGTACAGGAACCCTTATCCTGTTGGGCCCTCTGAGGGCCTTGAAGGGTCGCGATTGAAGGGGAAACATCGCAAGGATGAAGGGTAGGGCTTGAGGTGCGCTGAACTGCTGAGTTTTACTGAATGCAACGTTACGGTGCTTGCTTCCTCTGAGTCTTAGTGTCTAGCCGGGAGCTGGGGTTTGGCGAATGGAGCCTCCTTCCGAGGGGGTGCGGGGACGGGAAAGGGTCACAAGAATGAACGGTAGGGCTTGAGGTGCGGCAAAGGAGTGGTGGGGGCTGGGAAGGGGACAACAACGCCTGCATTGAGGGGTCGATGGTATGTGAATAAGGGGCTACACTGCCGCGGGGTCAGGTCTGCGGCGTGTGCCAAGTGGTTGCTTTGTGTTTCTCCGTTTCCGCCAGGTCGGAGCCACCGTCAACAGCAGCACCAGCAGCAGCATTGCGGCCACCACCACCACACCACAACAGCAGCACCAGCAACGGCAGCAGGCACAGGCACAGGCACAGGCACAGGCACAGGCACAGAGGCAGGCACAGGCACAGGCACAGGCACAGGCACAGGCACAGGCACAGGCACAGAGGCAGGCACAGGCACAGGCACAGGCGCAGGCACAGGCACAGGCACAGGCACAGGCACAGGCACAGAGGCAGGCACAGGCACAGGCACAGGCACAGGCACAGGCACAGGCACAGGCACAGGCACAGGCACAGGCACAGGCACAGGCAGAGGCACAGAGGCAGGCACAGGCACAGGCACAGGCACAGTCACAGGCACAGGCACAGGCACAGGCACAGGCACAGGCAGAGGCACAGAGGCAGGCACAGGCACAGGCACAGGCACAGGCACAGAGGCAGGTACAGGCACAGAGGCAGGCACAGGCACAGGCACAGGCGCAGGCACAGGCACAGGCACAGGCACATGCACAGGCACGGGCACAGGCACAGGCACAGGCACAGGCACGGGCACAGGCACAGGCACAGAGGCAGGCACATGCACAGGCACAGGCACAGGCACAGGCACATGCACAGGCACAGGCACAGGCACATGCACAGGCACAGGCACAGGCACAGGCACAGGCACAGGCACAGAGGCAGGCACAGGCACAGGCACAGGCACAGGCGCAGGCACAGGCACAGGCACAGCAGCACCAGCAGCAAAGACAGCAGCAGCAGCAGCGACAGCGGGAAGCGGAGGAACAGGCCCGGCAAGCAGCCTGGAAGCAGCAGCACCAACAGCGGCAAGAGGAGGAACAAGCCCGCAAGGCAGCTCAGCAATGGCAACACCACCTCAGGAGGCGGGGGACAGCAAGACAGCGGCAGCAACAGCGAGAGCAACAGCAGCAGCAACAACAACAGCAGCAGCAGCGAGAGCAACAACAGCAGCAACAGCGAGAGCAACAGCAGCAGCAACAACAGCAGCAGCAGCAGCGAGAGCAACAACAGCAGCAACAGCAGCAGCAGCAGCAGCAGCAAAGACAGCAGCAGCAGCAGAGACAGCAGCAGCAGCAAAGACAACACCAGCAGCAGCGACAGCAACAGCAGCAGCAGCAGCAGCAGCAGCAGCAGCAACAGCGGCGGCAGCAACAGCAGCAGCAGCAGCATGATGAAGGTCGAAGACAACAACAGCACCAGCACAAGCAAACACAGGTATGCATGGGACTGCAGCAGTACTGGCAGCTCCCCTGCGGTTGCCGCTGCTCCAGTCCCTCATGAGATTAGTTGATGTTGCTTCATGAGTATGTGTGTGCACGCGCGTGCACATTGTGCGCATCGCATGTAGAGTACAAGACTGCCACTGTGAGGGCATAGGAGCAGAATGGCAGATCCAGGTTCACGACAATTGGCTCGCAACCCTGTGTTCTTTTTGTTCTCTACACTAATGTGTATCCGGCGGCTGCACGCCCCATTGTCGGGACTTATAGCTCCTGTGGCGGCTTTTTGGTGCCTTATTTCTTTCCGAAATGACCTGGTGGTTTGCAGTTCTGGGAGTAGTTCAATGCCCCCAAGCAGCTGTTGTTTTTTGAGGTGCACAGGTGATCCCTCTGAAAGCTCCGCGGTCAGGTAGTCTCAGCTTTTTGGCAGCCCTGGCCTACAATAATGGGACTGTGCAGAAATGCCAAATGGGGCGTGTTCTGTACGTCTCCACATGCATCAGTTCCTTTTCCCAGCAGAAGGATACCCAGGGATATTATCCTTGTGAAGTGTGCTGACATGGTGTGTGCTTCCTTCACTAGCCAAAGGCGTTCCCCACAATCCATCAGTGGCAAGGGCAATGTTCCATTGCCCAAGCAATGGTATCTGCCGCCAAGGAATGCGCTTGTTGTGGTCTGATTTCATGGAGACAAAGCCCTGTTGGGAAGCTGTTCGAGGTCGTTACCCTCAGCGGCGTTGTTCAGATTCAATTTGGCATCACGGATCAGCACTGGGTTGTTGTGCTGGTCCAAGTGACTGCATGCAAAGGCATAGCAAATTCGAATCTGGTCATGGTGAGTGACTTTGAACAAAACAGGGCATCAGGGGCATGAACCTTCCAAACCCGACCAAAGTTTCTGCCACACCATCAATGCAGCAAGCAGACGCACAGGCCTTTTCCAGGGCTTCTCGAATATACCCCACATACCCCCGTCCCCTCCCTCCCATGCTCGCAGACAATCAGTGGGCAGAGACAAGGCAGTATTCATTGTCCCCGAGAGATGCACCGTTTTGGCGGGTTTCTCGTGTTCGCAGGAGGTCTGATATCCAATGAACCATCTGCATGCGCATGTTTGTGAGATAATGAGGTCAGTCTTGCATGATGTTGGGTAACGTGTGAGCATTTGATGTGTACCTTTCTTTTTGTGACTGCCCCCAGGCCCCTCCGAGCCCCTACGAGATCCTTGGGCTGCCCAAGGATGCACCACTGGACAACATCAATAAGGCATACCGAAAGTTGGCCCTGAAATGGCACCCCGACAAAAACTCCCCCGCTGACAAGGCCAAGTGCGAGGCGATGTTCAAAAAAATTTCCAACGCATACAAGGAACTGAGGTATGCTTTTGATGCTGGTAGGGCAGTAGTTCACGTGGTGCAATAGATCCCCTTTCCTCTTGTATCTTGGGAGGTCCAAAGGTGTTTTTGCCTTGGAGGATTTGCTAGATCTTGCGGATGGAAGGCGGTATTGGGTAGCTTGCTTCACTATCGCAAAGATGAAGGTGATCGGTGCGTAGTGGTGATCAAAGCCGGGCACCAATCTCGAACCCCCTCACCCCTCCTCGCCAAGGCTTTTGTATTTCCGTGACGCAAGCCTGAAGTACAGGCACATGATTCTAGAGCACAGGCTCAACACTGTCCGAACCAGGAGGGGGGTTTCGCTCCCTATCTCCTAGAAGTCTGCATGACTTCTACTTTGTGCACGGGGTGTTGTGCATCCGCAAGCCACTTGGTCGTTATGCATTACATGCTTTGCGACATCATCCTGCGGAGTTGTACCACTGGCATTGGAAGTGGTCATGAGGTGGGTGAATATGGGTGGGTCTCTCTCTCTCTCTCCCTCTCTCTCTCCCTACCTGTCTCTCTCTCTCCCTCTCTCTCTTCCTCTCTTTCTCTCTCTCTCTCTGTCTGGGGGGCTCTTTTGCCGTGTTTGTTCACCCCACTCCTTCTCTGTACGGACCCGTTACCGAGCCTGTCTCCATATCTGCACAGCGCCAAGCGGTGACATCAACCCTTCGAGCTGCAGTGCAAGTCTCTACGTCTGGGACCAAGTCGCGGCCGCTTCCCCACAGAATGCCCCGTGGCACATGTGCTTTGCTGCCCCTGTGCCTATGCCCAGTTGGGGGCGGATGCGCTGCACAGGGTGCTGGTGCAGCGGAGCAGAGGAAGGCAAGTTAGTCCAGGCACCAATGTAACCTTCCCCAGGGACTGGGTAAGCTCTGTATGCGCGTAGATGGTGGCCCTCTGTTTGTACGGGCGCTTTCCACGCTTACACTAACCTGTCAAGGGGGTATGTTGCGTCCCCAAGGAGCAGTCAAGCTCAGGTTGCTGCCACACACAAGGACGGGGGGTGGTCCTGTTGTGGTGCTGTTTAACAGGTTTGATGGGGGTGAGAGGGAGAGAGAGATGAGGTGAGAGAGGGAGGGGCAGGGGGGGGGCTGGGCTGGACATATAGTTGTCTCGACTGTGGAAAAGGAATTCTGCTCAGATTGTTCAGCGGTTGCTTTCACTTGATTAACACTTGATTATTGGATCACGGGGCGGGCACAAGGACTAGGGAGGGCAGCCCCCATTGCAACGTTCACAAGGGGAGGGAAGTCTCCATCACAAGGACCACAAGGGGAGGGAAGTCCGCATCGCGACAACCACAAGGGAGGGAAGTCCGCATCACAACGACCACAAGGGAGGGAAGTCCCCATCGCGACGACCACAAGGGAAGGAAGCCCCCGCCGCGACGACCCCAGGGGAGAAAAGCCCCCGGGGCAACGACCACAAGGGAGGGAGGTCCGCATCGCGACGACCACAAGGGAGGGAAGCCCCTGCCGCGACGACCACAAGGGAGGGAAGTCCGCATCGCGACGACCACAAGGGAGGGAAGACCCCAACGCGACAACCACAAGGCAGTGAAGTGAGCATCGCGACCACAAGGGAGCGAAGCCCCCATCGCGACGACAACAAGGGAAGGAAGCCTCCGCTGCGACGACCACAAGGGAGGGAATCCCCTGCCGCGACGACCACAAGGGAGGGAAGCCCCCTCCGCGACAACCACAAGGGAGGGAAGTCAGCATCGGGACGACCACAAGGGAGGGAAGCCCCCGCCGCGACGACCACAAGGGAGGGAAGTCCGCATCACGACGACCACAAGGGAGGGAAGCCCCCATCGTGACGACCACAAGGGAGGGAAGCCCCCATTGCGCCGACCACAAGGGAGGGAAGCCCTCATCGCGACGACCACAAGGCAGTGAAGTGCGCATTGTGACGACCACAAGGGAGGGAAGCCCCCATCGCGACAACAACAAGGGAGGGGAGCCCCCACCGCGACGACCACAAGGGAGCAATCCCCCCACCGCGACAACCACACGGGAGGGAAGCCCCTGCCGCGACGACCACAAGGGAGGGAAGCCCGCATCGCGAAGACCACAAGGGAGGGAGGTCCGCATCATGACGACCACAAGGGAGGAAAGCCCCCGCCGCGACGACCACAAGTAGGGAAGCCCCCATCGCAACGACCACAAGGGACGGAAGTCCGCATCGTGACGACCACAAGGGAGAGAGGTGCGCATCACGACGACCACAAGGGAGGAAAGCCCCCGCCGCGACGACCACAAGTAGGGAAGCCCCCATCGCGACGACCACAAGGGACGGAAGCCCCCGCCGCGACGACCACAAGGGAGGGAAGCCCCCGCCGCGACGACCACAAGGGAGGGAAGCCCGCATCGCGACGACCACAAGGGAGGGAAGCCCCCATCGCGACGACCACAAGGGAGGGAAGTCCGCATCACGACGACCACAAGGCAGGGAGGTGCGCATCACGACGACCACAAGGGAGGAAAGCCCCCGCCGCGACGACCACAAGGGAGGGAAGCCCCCATCGCGACGACCACAAGGGAGGGAAGCTCCCGCCGCGACGACCACAAGGGAGGGAAGCCCCCGCCGCGACGACCACAAGGGAGGGAAGCCCCCGCCGCGACGACCACAAGGGAGGGAAGTCCGCATCGCGACGACCACAAGGGAGGGAAGTCCGCATCATGACGACCACAAGGGAGGGAAGTCCGCATCACGACGACCACAAGGCAGGGAGGTGCGCATCACGACGACCACAAGGGAGGAAAGCCCCCGCCGCGACGACCACAAGGGAGGGAAGCCCCCATCGCGACGACCACAAGGGAGGGAAGCCCCCGCCGCGACGACCACAAGGGAGGGAAGTCCGCATCGCGACGACCACAAGGGAGGGAAGTCCGCATCGCGACGACCAGAAGGGAGGGAAGCCCGCATCGCGACGACCACAAGGGAGGGAAGTCTCCATCACAAGGACCTCAAGGGGAGGGAAGTCCGCATCGCAACGACCACAAGGGAGGGAAGTCCGCATCATGACGACCACAAGGGAGGGAAGTCCGCATCGCGACGACCACCAGGGAGGGAAGCCCCCATCGCGACGACCACAAGGGAGGGAATTCCGCATCGCGACGACCACAAGGGAGGGCAGCCCGCATCGCGACAACCACAAGGGAGGGAAGTCCGCATCGCGACGACCACAAGGGAGGGAAGTCCGCATTGCGACGACCACAAGGGAGGGAAGTTCGCATCGCGGTGATCACAAGGGAGGGAAGTCCGCATCGTGACAACCACAAGGGAGGGCATCCCGCATCGCGACAACCACAAGGGAGGGAAGCACGCATCGCGAGGATCACAAGGGAGGGAAGGCCGCATCGTGTTGATCACAAGGGAGGGAAGTCCCCATCGCAACAACCACAAGGGAGGGCAGCCTGCATCGCCACACCCACAACGCAGGGACGTCTTCATCGTGACAACTACAAGTGAGGGAAGTCCTCATTGCGTTGATCACAACGGGAGGGAAGTCCGCATCGTGTTGATCACAAGGGAGGGAAGTCCGCATCGCAGTGATCACAACGGGAGGGCAGCTCCGCCACGACGACCACAAGGGAGGAAAGCCCCCATCGCGACGACCACAAGAGAGGGAAGTCCGCATCGCGATGATCACAACGGGAGGGCAGCTCCGCCGCGACGACCACAAGGGAGGGACGCCCCCATCGCGACGACCACAAGAGAGGGAAGCCCCCATCGCGACGACCACAAGGGGAGGGCAACCCCCCTGGCGATGATCACAAGCGGAGGGCAGCCCTCATCCATAAATCGCACGAAGTCCCCCACCCCTCTACCTTG